>OZ005660.1:231373000-231452289 GCA_963930645.1 Salticus scenicus
GATGATAATAGATATAAATACAGATTAATCGCTAAAAACTGGACATTCCTAATCAAGGCACCTCAAAATGTATACATTCTCAAAAAAGGAACATTTTGCTCAATTTTGGTAGCCCTGTATACTGTCTATGAACAACATGCACTATAAACAATATTGTGTGCTTAAATTTAGTCTTACTTGTAAAATATCTAGCACAAATTACAATTTTAGCAATTCTGATGTATATGCCCCAATCTATCCAAATATTTTTGTAGCACCGTGAACGAATGATGAATGGTCTCCTAAACACAATCGACACAAAACATGCTTTTATGCATATAAAAAATTTTATTCCTTCCGTTTTATTTAAGTAAGCACTTACACTTAAAAAGCAATACATCTAATTTTTCTTCCTTTTTTCGGTTTATTAAATATGGCAAAATGGTAAATATATCTTTAAATACAAACTTCACCTAAAGTTTAATTTTTAGTGTAATTTCTATAAATAGTTATTGAAATATGTACATTATACAAAGCATAAAGGGAAAAATCTAAGTTTCTTTGCTCAATTTTTTTAATTTGTTTTTTAATAAATATAAATCGGTTAAAAAAAAAATTATATTAAAAAAAAAAAAAAAAAAAAAAAAAAAAAAAATTAAATTAAAAAATATTACATTGTGTATGCAGGGCTACAACATATTATCATGCATCAGGGTTAATTTTGTATCTCTGTAAAAGTAAAATAAGTTACTTACAGATTTCTCTGTAATCACTATTTCGTAGAATTTTTTTTAAACATGTATTGATGTAATTTTTTTAAATATATATATATATATATATATATATATATATATATATATATATATATATATATATATGTATATATGAATAAATAATTGAATCAAGGTAAAAATTAGATCCCTTTTAAAATCTTTTCCAAAGAAAACAATATATATAAATAATTTCAAAGAAATGCGTTTTCTTTCGTTAAAATAAGAAAGTTGATAACTTTGTTATACATTATCACGGATCTATAGTTTAACCATTCTTTTTAAAGGTATTGAGGAGTTCTTTCGAAAGGTTCCCAAATTGAAAATTGACACACCTGTGGGAGGTGAGAACAGATGCTCCTACATGCCCACACTTTTTCATTAATTTACTAATATTAGGGAATTATTAATTATTAGGGAATTGGTATAATATTATTCCCAAATTTACTAATATTCCCCCATTTACTTATACTATAATTCATATTACTTTTACAATTGCGAGTTAGAAATAACTTCCATTATGTACATTTATACGAAATTTCGTTCTCTGCTGCAGTGTTAAAAATTTATATATATATATATATATATATGTATGTATCACAGCGCCATCCGTTGAACGATTGATCTCCAAATCTAATGAGAACTAGTTTAGATCAGGGTTCAAATAAATACCAAGTTTGGCTAAATTTCGTTCATTATTTCATGAGAAACAGTAGCATCCACAAAATTTGTGATTTACACACACAGGCAAACCCACAGACAGAAATTTTCTAAAAATTGTCTAATCTTCTTCAGGATATCTCAAAACGTGTAATTCCAAAGAAAATTAGGATTGGATAATTTTAAAAATCAAATACTTTCTTCTCATACATATAGAAGAAAAAAAAATGACTATAAACTAAAAATTTATAATGAGCTGCAACTTCTATGCGACAATAACCTAAAAAAGTCAACGAGATTTTAGCAAATTCGTATTCGGCATTTAGTAGCTATCTTCCATATTCACGCATACTCAAAAACATGGTTTCCTAAAAGCTCTAAATTTTAACACTACATATCTAAAACACGTATATATATATACCTAATTATAATATTCGAATTTTACTAAGATTACAAAGATATATTATTGTTATATTAGTATAGCTTTATATTAGTATAGCTTCGGAATGTAACATATTACTTATAACCTTAGAAATTATAGCCTTATTTTTATTATTATTATTATTATTATTTTTTTTTTTTGAAAAATGTTTAAAACATTATAAACAAAAATCTTTTTGTTATTTTAATTTAATCCATGATCGATTCGCCTTTTCAATTTAGACAAAGGAGAATTATATACTCCTTCTTTTTTTTTTTTTGTTTTTTTTTTGCCTGCAGATATTGGATTATTTCGATATTTATTAGGTAGACAGTAAAACAAACAGTAGCCTGAAGAAAACTAGTTTATCGACCATTAATAGTTAATGATACTAGAAACTATAAGAGTTATATAATACATATGAATGTACAAAAAATATAGAAATTGAAGGAAAATAAAATAAAATTGGCAATATTAAAAGAGTGCTCTAAAATTTACTTAAGAAAAACAGAAAGAAAGAAACGATTCGTTTAAAGAAAAATCTTTAAAATCAAGTTTAAAAGGCTTTAAATATTGTATAAAATTATTATACACCGTTTAAAAAATATTAGTTTTGATTTTATGAACACGTTTCATTGAAATATATTTTTTGATTAAGAATTCATAAAAACTCAAATACCAATATATTTTAATTAAAAAAAATATGTGTTATCTAATGATATATATCAAATGAATTGAATTTAACATCGTTCAACTAAAAATGCTTTAATTGCTGCATTCCTATTTAAAACAACTTAAAAATGTGATTTTTTAAATGGAAATTTAAAAATGGGCTGTTTCACATTGCATCAAAAACTAAGAAGTAAATATTCAATTTTCTATGCATTCACTAAAGGCAGTAGTTTTGTTGCTTCATTTTCTCTCTTGCCTTGCAAAACGATTTTATTATCTCTTGAGCGCAATTCTTTTAATGTCTGAATAGAAAACATAGTTGCGAACTCACACGTTATAGCTGCAGGATATAGTTGATGCTCATAGCGAAAATTTATTTAAAAATACCCTATACATAATGCAAAACCTTCCAAATATAGATCATATACATTTCAAATAAAATATACAGATATTATATATATTAAAAAGTTTTAGAATTTATTACTGGATTAATACACTACGAAAATAATTAACATTTATACCAAAAAATATATAAACTAGCAGGCTTCGCCGCCTTCGCTGGGCACTATATTTAAAGGATTTCTGTTTTATTGAATAATTAAAACATTTAAATAAATATATTTTGATTGGCGGTTATTTTAACCTTCCAAATTAAACCTTCCAAATTAAACCTTCCATTTATTAAACCTTCCAAATATAGATCATATACATTTCAAATAAAATATACATATATTATGTATAATAAAAAGTTTTAGAATTTATTACTGGATTAATACACTACGAAAATAATTAACATTTACCAAAAAATATATAAACTAGCAGGCTTCGCCGGCTTCGCTGGCTTCGCTGGGCACTATATTTAAAGGATTTCTGTTTTATTGAATAATTAAAACATTTAAATAAATATATTTCAATTGGCGGTTATTTTAACCTTCCAAATTAAACCTTCCAAATTAAACCTTCCATTTATTAAACCTTCCAAATATAGATCATATGCATTTCAAATAAAATATACATATATTATATATAATAAAAAGTTTTAGAATTTATTACTGGATTAATACACTACGAAAATAATTAACATTTACCAAAAAATATATAAACTAGCCGGCTTCGCTGGGCACTATATTTAAAGGAATTCTGTTTTATTGAATAATTAAAACATTTAAATAAATATATTTCGATTGGCGGTTATTTTCTTCAGAGTTTTAGTATGGGATCGCCTTGACAACATCAAATAATTTTTGAACTTCTCGAGTCTGTGCTACAAAACTATTATTAAAACGAATATTGTCGAAAACGTCAAATAGAAATGTTAATTCTTCGAAAATTCTGGAAAAAGTTTAAGCTGTTGCTCGTACAGCAAAAGTCACTATCCGATGAATGGTCGAATCAGAGAACGCACTTAAGTCATTTTCGCAGCAATCACTATAACGCACGTATGTACGCTTCACGCACATGAAAAAAAAAATCACTGGACAACCCTACAACGCTGTGCATGAATCTCAGAACACACGAAACTCGGTTCCACGGCAATCACTAACACGCATGTTAGAACCAAAAATCATCACAATGTGAGGTAATATTACATTAGCGTAACGCTACAAACGAAGTTCGCACTTTATGAACAACATGTGAATGTGAAGAGTTTAGGATTCAGTTGATTAATGGAGTTAGTTCCTATGATAAATGATAAACGAAACTGTAATTCACGATATACTAATATTTTGGAAAGTGAATTGTATAAAAGGAGAAGGAAGATTGTTTTTGTTAGTTAGATGTTAGCGGCTTAGAGGGAAGTAGTAGGAGGCTAAAGGAGTTAGTAAGTCAAGCAGTATAGTGGCGTAGGGGAATCCTCCCACTATCGAAAGATTACTAAGTCGTGAGTGGTAAAGGCGTTAAATGAAGTAGTTGAGATTAATTGCGGTTATCTATTTAAAGTTAGAATATTCATGAAGGCTGCCCCTTTAAGTTTATAAAGGTACTAAATGTGATTATAGTCCAACGACCACCTTTTCATTAAGCTCAAAATAAAAGCTCATTATTTATTTTATAAATCTGACTTTGTCATTACTTCATAATTTCATTATTTAATTAAGTTAAAGAAATATGGCGACCACTAAGTTTCGTTCGTCACAACTGGACAGCCCAACCTCACTGTGCATAAATCTCAGAACCCACGAAACCCGGTTCTGCAGCAATCACTATCACGCATGTATAAGCAAAAAAACATCACTGGACACCCGTATTTCGCTGTGCATGAATCTGAAAACACACGAAATTGTTCCGCGGCAATCACTATCACGCATGTTAAGACAAAAAAGACATCACTGGACACCCCTAACACGCTGTGCATGAATCTGAAAACACATGAAACTCGGTTGCGCGGCAATCACTATCACGCATTTTAAAACCAAAAAAACATCACTGGACATCTTTATCTCGCTGTGCATGAATCTGAAAACACACGTAACTCGGTTCCGCGGCAATAACTGTCACGCATGTGTAAAAAAAAAAAAAAAAAAATCACTGGATACCCCTACTACGCTGTGCATGAATCTAAAAACGTACGAAACAACAACAACAACAACAAAAAATCACTGGACACCCCCACCTAAAATCAATGAAAATCAAATATACCAATAAAATCTCTCGTAATTCCTTATAACGTAGCTCTGATTCAACGTAAAATACACTCAAATCAATGAGAATCAAATAAACCAATTAAACCTCTCGTAATTCTTCATAACGTAGCTCTAGGTCAACGTAAAATAGACTCAAATCAATGTAAATCAAATAAACCTATCAAAACTTTCATAATTTTTCATAACGTAGCTCTAATTCAGCGTAAAATACACTCAAATCATTGAAAATCAAATAAACCAATCAAAACTCTTATAATACTTCATAACGTAGCTATAGTTCAGTGTAAAATGCACTCTAATCAATGAAAATCAAATAAACCAATCAAATCTCTCCTAAGATTCTCCATACTGCTTCACTATAGAAATGGGAAGTTTTATTTTCATATGTTTATTAATTAAAAGAAAACTAATCAAAAATTCGAAAATCTGACTTCGATGTGCACAATGACCCTTCGGAGGGCACCTTTGTGTTAAATCACCGTTTTCGAGAACAGTGAAATATATATATATTTATATGTATGTATATATATATATTGCTCACTTAACACAATGTTTGCGGGAAACAAGTAAACTCGTCATTTGGCTGGAAAATGCACGACTACATAGTGTTAATAGTATAAGATAAAAGAAGGAAGGCATAATTCCTTTTCATTTGCTACATTACCGTTAATTTTATAGGAACACTTTTTTACATTTAGATTCTGTACATAACAAAGATTTATAAAAAATTTTAACATATATCTTTATAAAAATAAATTTTATTTTGAAATCAATAAATATGTTTGCTTTTTTAAAAATCATAGAGATTTATGTTATAAATAATATCTTTAAATATGTATGTGCCGAAATAATATATTTATGCGTAGTGTTTAATTTTTAAGCATGTAGCAAGAAGTAATCTATATATATCATCGCCTAGACCAACCCCTGACCTAGAAGCATGAAATTTTGTGACAATGTTCTTTCTATGACGTAGGTATCCAATAAGAAGCGATTTTACAAAATTCGCCCCTCAAGGGGGGGGGGAGGGGACAAAATCTGAATTTACAAAATACTTCATACCTCAAACAAAAAAACAGATAAACAGATCCGTAAAATTTTTGCTTTAAAATATAGCTAATACAAATGTGTAAAAACTAATTTCCGGAATTTTGGAATTTCGATCCCCAAGGGGGTGAGGGGTTAAAACGTGATTTCACATGCGTAAAACCTGATTTCGCACAATCCTATATATCATAAACAAAAAAATAGGTATACGTGACATTTTTGTTTTAAAATATAGCTAATACAAATATCAAAAAACCGATTTTTGGAATTTTAGAAATTTAGCCGCCAGGTGTGGCAGTAAGGGGGCTATGGGGCAAAAACAAATAGAAACACAGTTAAGGCGTTCAAATACAGATAGGTTTTAGAGGCCTGCAAGTCGAATAAGGATATTTACGAAAGCGTAAACATATTAGGAGGGGCGGGAACAAAGGTGGTATGGAGCAAAATCAAATAGAAATACAGTTAGTCCGTTCAAAATTGGTACAGATAGGTTTTAGAGGCTTGAAAGTCGAATTAGGATATTTTCGAATGTGTAAAGTTATTAGGATGATCAGGAAGGGGGGGGTGCGGAGGGGCAAAAAATAAAAATAAAAATAGAGGTAGATTGTTCAAAATTGGTACGTAGAGGTTTTCGATGCCTACAAATCGATTGCGGATGATTTCGAATTTGTAAAATTATTAAGTTAGACGGGAGGAATGCAAAGAGGCAAAATAATAGAAATAAAAGTTAGAGCGTTAAAATATAGTATTATTACGTTTTAAGGCCCGATAAATAGATTGAGGATATTTTCGAAAGCATAGAATTATTAAGAGGGATGGGAACGACGGGCGCAGGAAGAATCGCGCCGTGCACGCTGGTATACAGTGCCGCAGGCAATGGGGTTCCGAACCGATTGTCCCTCTGATGAGAGAAGATTTTTTTTATATTTTATATTTTTCTCTTTCGATAATTTAGTGATTCATTAAGAGTGTCGAATATCAATGCGCGCTCGCACTGCACAAATGGCCTACACTATCGAAGGCAGTGGGAACCCGATGCGACATTTTTCCTAATCAAATTTGTTTCTCTCTCTCTCTCTTTTTTTTTTTTTTTTTTTTTTTTTTTTCACATGATAAAAATTAATAAAATTTTGAGAGTTCATTAAGTATAGTGATTCATTTAAAAATATTGAGGAGCGAAGCGGGCGTAACCTGATAGTCATAAATAAAGGTCATATATGACTATCAGGTTTATATGATCTGACTATCTGACTATCTGATATCTGACTGATATCTGACTATCTGACTATCTGACTATCTGACGATCTGACTATCTGATATGACTATCAGGTATATATGACTATCAGGTCATAACCTGATAGTCATAACCTGATAGTCATAATAAGCCTTACATAAGTTAAAAAGTAAACAAACACTTGTTTATTATAAACTTAGCATTATCTTTTCAATTATCTGATAAAGGTTGTCCGAATAAAAATTGAACACATGTGATAACTCCAAAATTACCAAAAAGATAGCAGCGCCTTCAAGGTTATAAAGAAAATAGTCTGAGTGTACTTTAGTAACTGATCAGCCAGTTTGCATGGAATCTTTTAAAACGAATATAAAATAGTGCTAAACATGAACGCATCCAGAGTAGATTAGTAAGGTTTTTAGTATCATAATGTAAACATTTATCATCGAATAATATAGGCTAATTACAAAGTGTACTGTCTAGGGTGTACTGTCTAAGAAGAAACAGTAACATAGCTGTCGTGAAAGGTGGCCATAAGTGAAGAAAATACCAAGGCATATGCAAGAAACAAAAATGCACCGTGATTAACAATGAATACATTGCTACTGTTGAAATTACGCATGTCTACAAAAATAACATTGGCAAAATTTGATACAAATTCTTCCTTTTCGGTAATTTCTAAAATGTGCTAATGATTAATCATAATTATTTATGGAAATATGCTGTAAAAGTTACCATTTAATTATATTGGTGGAAGAATTACGGAAGCAATGGGGCCAGAAGACATCCTGTATTGACAAAAAATATATGTGATAGACAAAAATTGGTTTCAATTTCGGCTTAAGCAAACCACAAATGTAAAGCTCGGTCAAAAGGCATAGACTTCGTTTATTAGATGTAATCGACAAGTTACAACTTGTGTAAATTGTGCTGTACTCTATCTAAGTAAAGTAGAGGTTCAATAGTTATATATATATATATATATATATATATTATAAGCATATATATATATATTATAAACATTGCTCTTTCATTTCGCTTAATGTGAAATATTTTAAAATGATTCATTGTTTGTAACGCTAATTGGAGTTTATACACAGTTTTATTAACAACAAAATAAATGTATTTGATGATTTTTTTCGATATTGCCATAAATATACTTTAAAAAATATCTATATTTTACATTTTATGTAAGCGGATAATGGAAGTCGAGTGGTTGTTTCAAACCAGATTTTTTACATATGTCTTGAATAATTATTTCAAAAAAAAAAGTAATTAGAATGCAATCTATATGTTAAAAAAATGATAATGAAAAAAATAACCTTAATCCAGAAACTCCTTCTTTTTCATTGAAATTATTTTTTTTAATAGAAATATACGAACAGTTAAAAGTTCCCCTTATACTAGCAAAAAGTTCTATGTATCTCAGAATTTTATGAAAAAAAATCACAAAAGCATAACCTTTCATAAGAACACAATTTTTTCTTACTTTTTTTCTTTGAAAGTAAATTATTATACGGCGAAGTAAGCAATTAACGAAGCGTAAACAAAAGTTAATGATTATTTTCCTTAGAAAATGAAGATAAATAGCAAACATAGATCGTGAACTTCAGTGTTCACGAAATTTGCTTTATTACACTTTGACGAATTATTGAAAATAAATAACATAATATTTGTAAAAGTTATTCTCTTGATAAGATTTATTTTTAAATACATAGATGTTTGCATTAAATTTAACAAAATTCGAAAATCGGAATGTTTCATTTCCTTTTTTATTGACAAAAAATAAAGTTGTTATTATTATCTTTTTATTTATTTTTTTTTACTTAAAAATAATATAGAAATTAATTAGCAATAAACGCCTTATTAGTAAAAGTGATATATTTGAGTTGTATTTTAGATGCAAAGTAAGTGCAATTTTTCAAATTTTTAAACTGATTATAAGTGAAACGAAAGTATGTTCGAATATTCCTCTTAAGTGTTTAAAATGAAAAAAGAAAAATTTTAAATGGCGTATGCTGAAAGGAACATTAATTTAAACCGCATAGAAATCTGTTAAAAATTTCATATTGTTTATCAAATATATTAAACAAGATATGTAAAATTTGAGAGGTTATTTTTCATAGCAATATATATATATATATATGTGTGTGTGTGTGTACAATCTTATCTTGTGGAAGTCACAAAATTTTCTTTTATGTTTTCCTGTACAGAAACACGCATTACGAATTATTCAATAAAACAAAATTTCATCTGTATATTAATAGGCAAACGTAAAATTTGCTTTACATTTTTAGCCTATTTTACATAAAAGAAAGGATTTACACACATATATATATATATATATCTTTCAAAAAGTCTGGTTATTGTTCGTTGATGAAAAAAAAAAATATTCTCATATGGTGACAGAAAGGCAAGCAATAATACCTTCATTTTTATACAATTTTTACACAAATTTAGGGATGTATTTTTTTGAGCAATTCGGAATGCGAATATATCTGATGATGCTAACAGTTATTGTAGTGTGAAGATTATAAATTTTTGCGTGTTCGTTTCAATGTACGAGTATACAACGTTGCAACACTTGGGACTTAATGTAAATAGGTAGAAAAATGCATGTACACTGATGATAGTAGTGAATGTTTTTTAAAAGATGTAATAATTAATACGAGCAATGTTTATACGGAAATTTAGACTTTCTAAGTTTCTCATGTAAATGCTTGTTCGAGTTGGACCAATGAGCTACTCTTTAACTACATTTCTTGCGACCATTGAAGCCTCTGCGCAAGAACGGATTCAACGTGTCTAGTGGTAAAATAGGGGAGACAAGCTTTTCGTTGAGAGAAAATAAGCGATAAAGGAATGCCATACCGAATGACTGGGTGTTTACTAAATTCAAACCTGTTGGTCAACTTGGAAACCCTCCAAGATTTTCGACTCGTTTTCACTGCTAGGCGTAGGAAACGTAGTTATACTAGATTATTCCATTTTTCGTGATAAACGCATACGTTTTTTACTCAGAGATGTATAAATTGTTATAAAGTCGAAATAAGTTCATGTTTTGCGCCCTAAAGGGGAAATATGAGTAAACGCTTTTTTTTTAATAAAAGAAAAAAACAATATTATTTACTCTTACTATAATATATATATATATATATATATATATTAATTACATTAAATGGTTATGCATTTTTGTCGAAATGCTATCATAAATTTCAATGTTAAAAAAAAACTGAGAAAAGAAATGGAAACATCACCTATTGAGCGACTGATATCTAATGTAATTAACTATAATTCAAATCAATACACAACTATTCTTTAACCACGTTTTTTTCGACCATACGATTCTCTGCGTAAGAGAATTATTTTATTAAGTTATCACCCCTATAGTTATTAAGTTATCACCCGATAGTTATCACCCGTGTTTTAACACTCAACGAGTTCAGTGTTAAAATAGGGGTGATAACTACCGACTTTCAGAGAAAATAAGCGTTAAGGAAACACCAAATGAGTGTATGTTTACCAAATCTCAACCTTTTGGTCAATTTGGTCCCCCGCCAAGACTTTGGAATCGTCTTCACTGCTGGACGTAGGGAACATAGTTACACACTAAATATCAAGTTTAGTTAAATTCCGTACATCGACTCCTGAGATACATTTTATACAAATTTTGACACACACAGACAGAATTTTCAAAAAATGGTTAAATTCTGTTCGGGACGTTTTACAATGTATAAAACCACTAAAATTCAAAGTAGAAGAATTTCTTGAATTTACCATTTTTTTTTTTTTTTTTTTTTTTTTTTTTATGTAGAGAAATGTACGTAGTAATAATATATGTTAACATACATTAAAACAAGTCGGAAAAAAAAATCATTATTAATAAGTTGAGCATCACGTGCCCACCTCTGGTCATTGTTTGAGTTATGCAGTAGATTGCGTGCTTACAGGTAGATATTCCTTGGATGACTTATTTAAGGGGACTGACATTTAAAAAAAAAATTTTTTTATTTAAAAACAGTTTGCTTTTGATGTTTTATATAGCTCAGGGCCAGTTTCATAACATGACTTCAAATTTAAAATCATTAAGGGACATTGGCATGTAGAAGAAACACTTATAAATAAAATGCCAGTATCCCTTTATAAATTTGATTTTAAAGCCAGTTATGAAAATGGCTTTAATAATATATTTTTTGTATAACATAGTTTTATATGCATCTGTAGTAAGATTTAAAGATGTTTTAGATTAGTTTTCTTTAGCTGTATTTGATTCCATTTAGAAAGATTTAATTTTTAATCCTGTATAAAGCCTAATAATATATTTCTACTTAGTTTTTAATCCTAAAATGAAGTTTTCTTTCCTAAACAGTGCTCAGTACTTTGTGATACATCAAACTAACAAATTCAAGTAAAACGTTCTGGCGCTCAAAGTGTTAAATAAAATAAAATGGAAAACAAACAAAATTTGCAGAAAAGCTCTTTGCAGTTCCTATACAATTAATAAACATCTGTTCTCCAAAAAGATAAATTGTAAGATCCTTAAGAAGTTCACATAAATGTTGGAGTAATGTAGGTCGATTTCAGGATTAAAGAAAGGGAGTTAGGATAAGTTCTGGATAGGTGGACAAAAGTGTGGAATAGATATCTAGCTTGATGAAGAAATTGTCTAGTTCTAAAGGTACTCTACGAAATTCGTTTGGGAATTTTATGGTAGGCAATGTTTTTCCAAAATTGTTGGATTGGAGAGGATTTTGAGGAATTGGTGCGTGAAAGTATGCAAATTAATTTTCCAGTGATAACATTTAAGCGAAGACAAATCTAATGTCGACGTCAGTTGGTGTTTGTGTATAATGAGAGGTGTCTGGCCTCTATCCAATCAAAAACGCTAGTAAGGTAGTATGCTCACTTTAATTTCACCACTAGTCTAAGTGTTTTAAGTTAATTTAAATATACAAAATCATTCAAGTACAAGTAGTCCTGTTCTCTAACCCCAAAGCCAATAATTTTTTATTTGAATTTTAATAAAGTGTAGTCTTCATTTTTTTATTTATCCACAGCAGGAAAAATGTCAAGATAGGAGAGTAATGTAAATGAGTTAATCATAGATATTAGTACATTTATTTTTATCCGACTTTAAATTGCTTGATTCAAAAATAATATTTATATGTCTCATTCTATGTGTCAGGCCCTATTTGTTTAAATACAATGTTTTACTACCATGAAATGCGTTGAAAAAGCTACTATTGAATGATGGAAAAATTAAAAATTTTATATTAAAATGTTTTACTTTTCTTACGCATGCCTTCTTTTTATGGTTTGATGAAAGATCGTATTTAATCATTTCAACCCTAGACAATTATCGTGCGTTTCTTTCTTTTTTTTTCAATTTATGCTATTCGTATAGTCTAAATACTTTTCTTTTAAATAATAATTATTATTAGGATTATGATTAGAATTATAAACGGGAAGAAAAAGAAATGTAAGAAAACAATACAATTTCGCAAATCGAGATTGATTAAATTAACCCCGCAAACAACTAGGCGGTTCTACCCGTCTGATAGTAGCTTTGTCTTTCACTGATTGGGATTATTAAAAGCGAATTATAGTAGGCAGGAGCAAAACAGCATTGTAGAAATTCTCATATTTCATTTTAAATTGAAAAAATAGCTTAGAAATTCGGCGTTACCGATCTGACAAAGAAACTTGGGACACAGTTATTTTTCGTCCGTTCATTAATCACACACATCTTTATAAAAACGGAATAAAATACAAAAAGAGATATAATACTTTGTCGTATATTTTTTGACATATTACGCGGACGTATATCTAAAGAACAAACTTTCATTAAATTATTTATTTTAATTTATAATTGTTGCCAAAAATATTAAACTTTAAATTTTACATCTACTTTTTAAGATAGCACGCGATCATGTTTTATATAAAAATTAAATTATTAAATTCCTTTTTTTACTCATTTTATTTCATATTGCTCGCCCACTTTTTATTTCCTAATGGACCATATTCCTCCTTTGGGTTGGAGACTATAAAAAATCAGCTGTTTTCGGAAAATAATTCTCTACTCTATCATAGCAAAGCATAGTGGCCTACAAATTTTTATCTTGCAATATTATTCATAGAGTTACAGATTATATGAAATTGAAGTAAGTGTGATATAGTGATACCTTTGTTTTGTTTTTAATCCAGTTTTAGTAATATACTTTAATATTAATCAACATATGTATTATTAAAAGTTGCCATGTGATCTGTGGCGATGTTAAGAAATTTAAATGGATGTTCAATTTAATAAATTCCTTTATTAAAGTGATTGAAATTCTAATTATTTAAGCTTTGTTGTCTATACATTTATGTGTGTGTATAAAATGTTCTTATTAATCTCTTATTCATTATATATATAAGTGTATATGCATAAAATGTTCTGCAATTTTACAATATGGAATAGTCTTAACTTTATCATTCGATTCAGTTGTTTACATTTCTCTTTTGTTCTTGTTTGAACAGATATCTGTATATTAAGTTTCACAGGAGAAATATTTAGGAAAATGTTATGCGTAACAATAAAATGTCATCTTAAATCTAATTTGTTTACAAAATATCGGCCACGTGTTCGGCGATTTTACCCACTGTGACGTCACAGGAATATTGTCCATTCAAAATTATTTAAAAAAAAAAAAAAAAAAAAAAAAAAAAAAAAAAAAAACTTTTTTAATATCGTTTGTAACGATACTGATTGCTATTAATTTTCTTTTCTTTTTCTTTCAGTAATAATAATAATAATAATAATAAGATTTTGATGTAATTCTGGCAAAAGCAGAATTTAGTTTAAGACGGAGGACTATTGTGTATTAAAAAAAATAGTATTAGTGTGTATTAAAAAGTATAGTGTGTATTAAAAAAAATAATCTTATTTTGAATGTTTTTTAATAAAAATATACAAAAGTATTAAACAAATGACAAAAAAAAAAATCTCAAATTTCAAAATTTTATCAATTATATTATATATGTTATAGTATATATCCGTATGCAACAGAACCTAAAACATCAAGAAAATTGCTTAGTTCGATTTAAACTTTCTGGAAAGTAAGGGTATGGAAAAATGCTTATGCTTCTAATATATTGCGTTGCAAGTCCTTGGTATTTGCAGGTAAGGATGACATTTTTTTTTCTATGCTTTAAACACCAACAAATAGGTGGAGCCTGAAATATTGGATATTAGAAGCAGTTGCCTATGTAATATACTAATATGCAAGGTTGCTGTTGTCGTATGTTGTGTAATACCCTAACAGCACAAAATATTCCAGAAACGTAACAATCATATAACATTGAAACATTATGAAACCTTCCGAAACGTTTAAAACCGTTCAGATTACTTTCCGATTAGTTTCAAAAACGTAGAAATGTCCGCGATCGTAACAAAAAATCAGATACGTAACTGAAACGTTACAATCACTTAACAGATAGAAAATCAAAAGGGGCGAATGTTTCAGAAAGGTATCAGAGAGCATACTAAAACGTGTTACGTTTTTGAAAGATTGTAAGCTTTTTGCAACATAACTGAAACATTCTGTGCTGTATGGGTATATGCAACTATCGTAGTATGTCGTGTAAAATGACGTGCTTCTGTATAACGACAAAAAGAACATTTATAATATCGTTGATAAAACTTTAGTACTTTCAGAATTTTTGCACTTAAAGAAATAATTTTGTATCTTTCACTTAAAAAAGGAAGGTTTTTTTCTTATATAACCTATATATATATATATAGACAGAGAGAGAGAGATAATGTGTGTATAAAAAAGTGTGACGATTATATTTTTTATTTAAAGATGCGATTTTAAGTTTAAAGTTTCGTATTTGAAATTTTGTTTAAAATTACTAAGTTAATTATACCTGCGTAGATCAGTACACTCACGGCCTTATTCACCAAACCAGTGTTCACGAAATATTTGTGTTACAGTTAACACTCCCTTAACCTTGGAGTAGAAAACTTTCATATTCACCAACCGTGGATTAGTTAACCCCAGAGTTATCTCGAAAAATTTGTAAGAGTCTCGCTGATTGGTCAATAAAAAAGCAATGTATTAATAAAATTAAACAAGTACCTTTTCGCTGTAACTGTAGCATGCTCATGTAACACCAGAGTTAACCCACCAATTTCGGAGAACTAGAAAGAGAGAGTTAACTTGTGCGTTAAATCGCTTATTTTGAATGGTGAAAACCGATTTTGAGACAACTTAGCATATTCCTGGGTTAACCCCATCGTTAAAAATTTGGTGAAAAAGGCTGTGAATAAAATAATACGTAAACGTTTCATTAAAAGCAAGATAATTATTAGGTAAGATTCGCGATTGCCAAAATTTGGCACTAAGTTTCAGCATTTCTTATTAGATTATGTGTATTTATATGATTTATAGTTTGCTGAATTTATTTTTTATGTTTCTCTGTTTATATATATTTGTGCCTTTATCTATGTGATTTATAATATCCCATAGACATGTCTGTGAATACGTTAGCGAATACGTTAGCGAATACGTTATCGTGTTCACTAGAACACGATAACGTATAAACACATTCATCTATTGAGCTGAAAGTTGTTAGGTATGATATAGGCCACCTTCGCATGAACTGAAATGAAGAAATATTCTTCATCATTATGGAGAATGATCTCATATTTTTAAAAGTGCGATAGCTTCAAAACTCCTTATCTTATTGGGCTAAAAATTAATAAGCGACTAAAAATTAATAGGTGACCGTTGTAAGATTTCTTTAGATTTTGATCAGTTCAGGACTTATAGTTCTTTTATTACGATACAAAGAAAATATCTCCATTATGACCAATGAACTAAAGTTATTTGAAGCGCTATAGAGATAAAATATCTTATCCGTATAAGTTATAAATTTGTGTATGTTATAGGTTCCAGTTGTCAAATTTTCATAGGTACTTATGAGTGTAGGTCTTTATGAGTGTAAGTACTTATAAGTGTAGATCATTTACAGAAACACAAAATGAAATTTTTTATCATTATGCTTTATAGATTCGAATTATTACATATATGCTAGCTTGTAAAATCTACATTCGATTAAGGTATAAACTGGTAAACATGTTATAGGTTATCATTGCGGATTTACATGAGTGTAGGGCTTCTATATTTTTACAGGTATACAAAGTAAAATATTTATACATTGCGTTCTATAGTCTCAAACTATTTAAAGTTGTTTAAAACTTAAGCAGATAGGCTAAGTCTTTTAGGCCTATTAGCCTCTCTTCTTTTATGTTGAAAGGAATTGAGAAGCTTGTTGAGTAGTACCTTAGGGACCTTGTTGTAGTACCTTAGGGAATCTTTTCGTATTGATAGGCCAATGTATATCAAAGCATGCTTATAAGCTTGAAAGATCTACTATTACTGCATTGTAGGAACTTTTCTTTCTTTTGGAAAAGTGCATAAAGAAATGATAAAGTGATAAAGAAATTACCCTTGCTACTTTTCTTGATATTGAAGGGTCGTTTGATCAGGCCTCTCTTGACACTATCCCTTGTGCTATTGACTTGAGGGGTACTAATCCTATTTTTATCAGATGGATTGCTAATTTGCTATCCTCTAGGTATGTTTGCGCCTGTTTTATGGTACTTTCAAGAAAGTTCATGCTAGCACTGATTATCCATAAGGGGGAGTGCTCTCTCCTATTTTGTGGTGCAATATTGTTGACTCTTTGTTAGTCCATTTTGCCAACCTTGATATTCTATGTGTTGGTTATGCTGGTGAAGTGGCTATTGTTGTGAGGGATAAGTTTGGTAACTCTGTCTCTGATATTATGAATGGCGCTCTTCAGCTTGTTGCATGTTAGTGCATTTATTCGGGCCCGTTTCGAAGAACGGGCTTTACCATTTAAACTATCTTTCAACTGAATTTTAACCTTTAGAAAGGTACTTTTATCGCATTCAAAAATAAAGTAGATCGTTATAACTTGAGAGATTAAATATCTCAATTTATATGTTTTTAAAATTGAATTTTAAAGCTTTAATCTGAATTAAGTAAAAAAGAAAAAAAAAAAAGCTAAGTTTAATTTAAGGCTAGCCGAGCCAAAAAACTTCGAACCGTTTAACGAAAAGAAAATTATATACATTACACTAACAAAACAGTCGTTTTCACGAGGGAAACTCATGCGACATTAAAGAAAAAAAATAAGTTTTTAGGAAATTCTATATTCTAATTGGGCTCGTGCGCATATTATCAATTTACAGTGGTTTACATGGCTTCTTGACAACCAGAATATATACATATATTTATTTATTTATTAAAAAATGTACATATGTGGGAAAGAAAATTAAATCTGTCTAAGACTTCGGCTTAACATCAAAGGCATCAAAGCTGGAACTTGCTTTTCACATATTGTCATGTGGTTTCCAAAATTTTGCTCTAACAAGGAAACATTCAAAAGGTGTCGTCTTCAAAACATATTGAAAAAAAAATATATGTGATTCTACTCCTCCTAAAATACCAGAAAGTGAAAAAATTATCTGCTGAAATGAATTACAGCGACCACAAAAAATTATGAAAGTTAAGCATATTTGGCATTTCACATTATTAGGCGATTGATTTTGAGTACTTGTCAGAGAAACAAAACACGGTTCTGTTCGTACACGGCAATCTCGGTGCTAGCGAACTGAACGTCTAACAGCGCTAAATCACCAAACATGCTTAATTTTCCTAATTTTCTTGTGGTTACTGTAATTCATTTCAGTCGATAAATTTTTCAATTTCTGGTATTTTATGAAGTGTAGAATCGCATATATGTTTTTCAATATTTTTTGAAGACGACAACTTTTGAATGTTTCTTCTAAGGAAAAAAAAAAAATATATATATATATATATATATATAATCTTACAGTATGCTTATTCAAGGAAAAGTACAAACTGCCGTCTGGAAGGAAATGAGACATTTTTGCCAAATTAACCTTAAAAAAAAAAAAAAAAAAAAAAAAAAAAAAAAACTTCTTTTTGGACATAGGGAAAGGAATAATCTTATTTCACGAACTAGAGCATACACGGGAAAAACCTCAAATGCTAGTCATTTTAGTGTTGTAAATTTAATTACATCATTATACTTTATAAAAAAATATATTCTTTTATTTAAAAAAAAAAAAATAACTCACTATTAGTGCACACATAAAAAAAGTTTTACAAATGCTGATATACAGGGTGATTATAATTAAAGTTATGATTTCAAAACGCTATAATTTTAAAACTACAGGTCGGAATGATCTGATATTTTACCAGAACAATATTTAAGTGATGAAATTTTGTTTGGCAAAGGTTGGTTGGATGGGTTTTGCGTCGTACTAGTGCTGCGCTATGGGTTAGATCTATCATCTGTTTACTTATCTGTTTATATCTACCATCTTATCGTGGATTAGATCTGTATAGATCTAATAGGTCTATAGATCTATACAGATCCAATAGATCTATGGATCTGTATAGATTTATATAGATCTAACCCTCGAAAAGATGATAAATCTAACAAAAGTAGATAAAATTTAACACTAAACACAGTCAAAATGGATAACATTACATCGCCTAAGTATTGTTCTGGTAAAATATCAAACCATTCTTACCTGTAGTTTCAAAATTATAGCGTTTTGAAATAGTAACTTTATTTATAATCACCCTGTACAAGTAGGTGAGGGTAATTATACAAAGAGCCATGAAATTCAACTTACAATAATAAAAAAGATAAAATGGATTATAGTCATCTGCTCTGTAGATTATCGCTGAAAAATAAACGATTAATAATACATACATATACGTATCAGATGTTTATACAATAGAACGACACGAAAATGGTGACAGTGGCTTGATTTAATTTCATATTTCGTTCTTTTTAAGGACTTTGTCGATGAAGTTCAAACAGTCCCAAAATGAAATTTCATGTTGGATTGGCAAAAAAAGTTCTTTCGGTTTTCAAAGTTATATAATAATTCACTACCTTTCCATAAATGACTGGACACTTTTGACTTCAGACGTTTTTAAAAATATCTCAAAAAATATTAAAGAAATCATCTTGAAATTTCAGAAGTGTAAAAAATATGTTACACCTAACGTATTTATGTTAATATTTTTCGCCAAAAGTGAAAGGGGGGGGGGGTGGCAGTAAAAATTTAAAGAAAAATGAAAGTATTTTTTGCATTACCCTGTAAAAAGTAATGCTTGATGTACGATCTGGAAATACAGTATGTAATTATGGAGCTTTGTCCCATTTTCTGTATAAATTTTGAAGTCTCTACCGCATATAATGAGGAAGATATAAAGGTTTCATTAAAAAATTGCCAAAAGAATTCAAATTTATAGTTATAACACGCACGGTATTAAACCCAGTGCAAAGCAATTTTCGGGAAAACCGACGTACAACATTAGACGTACAGCATAGTGCAATCAGAATGGAAAAAAATTAAATATCTTTTGTAATGTGGGCGTTTTTACTAAATAATTTTTGATTGCGCATGCGTAAGGTTTAGCAAAATTTCATTTTCCTAATTTAATAGCCAAATGCATTGAGCTACTTATATAAAATCTCCAAACAAGTATCGTGTAAACTTAAAAAGTTCTACGCCATAGAATGAACTGCTATTCAGTTTCTCTCGAAAAAAAGCTAAACTATAGGGGTTTTATTCACATTTTTAGTTTGATTCAATGAATGGTAATATAGTTTTCTGTCATTGTAAATAAATATTGAGAAAACCCCCTTATCAATTTCTTATATTTGGGAACATCTGAATTTCAGTTCACTCCATCGCGTAGAATTTTTTGAGTTTGCACGATACTAGTTTGGGTTTCAATATAAGTAGCTCAATGCATTTGTATATTAAATTATGGTGCGCAGTCAGAAATTATTTAGTAAAAATACTCATATTTCATTATATATTTAATGTGTTTTCATTCTGATTACAGTATACTGTGTCTGATATTGTATGTCGAATTTCCTGAAAATAGCTTTGCACTGGGTTTAATACCTTACGTGTTATAACTAAAAAAGTGAATTTTTTTTTTTTCTGCAATTTTTTCAACAATCCTTTATATCTACCTGATTATATGCGATATAGACATAAAAAATTAAAAAGATATTGGGAATGAGTCCCGTAATCACATGCTACAGCCATATCGCATTTCAAGCATTACTTGTTACAGGGTAGTGCCAAACACTTTAATTTTTCTTTAATATTTTTACTGATCCTCCTATCACTTTCGGCACAAAACTTTAAAATACAGTGAAATCTCGTAAAACGCGCTCCCACAAAACACGATTTCGTATAACGCGATAAAAAATCTGCGACTATTACTCATACAACGCGATAAAGAGTCTCGCATAACGCGTGAAAAAACAAGAAGCACGTGATTATATCTTTTCTACTTTCAACCTGTTCAAGGAAGGATTGTTCCGTTAATATGCCAACAACCTACGCGTTTGGTCTCATTGCGGAATGAAATAGTCTGCTCAATGTATGTCTCCTATAACGCGAATTTCTATTACGTTGAACGTATCCCCCGCGTTATATGAGAATCTACTGTATATGAGCAATAACATGTTCTTCACACTCCTGAAGTTTCAAAATAATTTGTTTAGTACTTTTTGAGATATTTTAAAGAAGTCTGAAATCTAAAGTGTCCGGCCTTTGCACTAAAAACTTCTTCATTTTGAAAATATAAAGTTTTGCTTAATTCCACCTTAACAACATTTTACCTATTAAGTTTAACCTTTTACACAAACTCTTACACACAAAAATTATAACAATGACAGAAAAATTACAAAGTAAACACAACGCTATATCTTTTTGAAAACCGAAAGCACTTTCTTGCATACCCAGTATATATGCCAATCATGTTTCGCTCAGCACTTACAATAACTAATGCACATGATAAAAGAAATGGAAGCAGAAATAAAACTGGAACAACTTTACTTGATTTGTTGATTCTACTTTGACATCAGCTGAGGATTATCTTCGACGAGGGTGAGAT
Source organism: Salticus scenicus (assembly GCA_963930645.1). NCBI lineage: Eukaryota > Metazoa > Arthropoda > Arachnida > Araneae > Salticidae > Salticus > Salticus scenicus. The sequence continues at coordinate 231,394,459 of OZ005660.1, forward strand.
CTAGGCATCTGCTAGGCTGAGGTTTCCCCATCTAAGAAATGGGGCTCCAGGCTGGATGAGCAGTGCTTTTTAACGTCCCAAAAAGCGTGGACGAAGGCATATTCCTCGTTGATGTGGAAAGGAGGAGTAGCAACGGGCTTGAAGTTTGGTATTGAACTGAGACTACAAACGATAATCGGACGAATGAAATGAGTCTAGAACAGCCATGACTTTGTCTATATGGTTTGGTTTGGTTTGATGAATACATGGGATTTATTGCTTGCCTCTAGGGCCGCTTATATCTTGAATAATCCACACCGCAAGGGTTTACAAGTTTTTATTACAAGAACAGGTACAAGAACATGAAACAAGGACAATATATACATCCATGCCTTTTCCGGGATTCGAACCTGGGCCCAACTGTATAGAAGTCAGGGACGCTAACCACTACACCGTTTGGTGGCGTCTATATGGTGACCACTGAATGTTTAAAAAGGAGGAGGGCGTTTTGTATTTTTGCGTCTTCTAAAAGAACGATATTCTGTGGTCTGTTCTGAATCAGGTGCAGCTAAAATTTTCTCCGCTGATTTTCATTCGATATCCTTGACAGCATTGAGCGGGGCTGCTTTAAAGATTTGTCCCACAACTTTTCCTATTCTGTTTCGTCGAGATAAAAGATGAATTAGTAAAATTACGGTCACGTTTGTGACCCATGTGCTTTTGTTTTAAAAGAGGAGGAAAAGAAGTTACAGAATTTTGCCTTTTTTATGTACGTTCGTGGTAGAGTTGGATGTAAGCGATTTTGTTTCACTTAACTGTTGCTTAGCCATTTTCTGGGAATCATTTAAACTTTTTTTCTGACACAGCTTCGATTCCGATTATGATGCTGGATGGTACTTTTTGATGAGAAGTAATTTCGATCCAGGATCGGAAACTGTTGTCTGTACTGAGTCTGTATCTGCAACACGCTGTTTAAAATTTCGCACTTGATCAATTTTTAATTCTTTTTGGAATACCATGCACGTGAATCTCTAAATTATTATTTTCGACTTTTAACACTTTAAATGGACTGATGAATTTTTATCCAAACTTTCTGACACGTTTAAATTTATTTGCATTGAGAAAATGTAAATCTAAAAATATTTCATGACGAAAATTTATTTCTGAAGTACGTTGGCAGAGATTATAATAGTGGGTTTGGTGCTTTTCCTTAAGTTTTTTTGCATCTCTGCAATCAAGTTTTCTATATTTTGAGTCACTTATTTTGACTCATTTTTATGCGTCATAACTAACTTTTGAAATGGAGTTAAAGTTTTTCGACCCAAAAATAATTCAGCAGGTTTGTATCAGTAGCAACACTGACTGACGTGCGGAAAGCATAACCAAAGTGATAGATGAACTAATTTCAATTTTCATGATTTTGTCCAATGTACGTCAAAATCATTTGAATTAATGTGCAAAATACTGTTTTGGTCTGTTTTACTTGGGGCCGATAAGGGACTAAAAAGATATGTTTAATTTCGAGTTTTTCGCAAAGTTCCCGAAGAATTTCACCTATAATTGAGGACTATGATCCGTCACTATTTGTAGGGAAGCTCCACATCGATAAATATAGTTTTTAAAGAAAGCAGTGGCCACTGCGTGTGCCGAGGCTTTGCATAAAGGCTTAAATTCAACCTATTTATTATAATAATCTACAATTACTAATACATATATAAATCTATTAGTATTTGCGAGGGGATAAGGAGCTATTAAATCAAGTCCGATAATTTTATTTAGATATTCTAATTTAATATAAATAAACTACTGGTCGGTTTAACATTTTTAAAGTTATACTGAAGGCAGAAGCGACAACTCGAAACATAATCACGAACCAACTTCCTCATTTTTGGTAACAGGCATTCATGAGTCTACTATAAGTTTTCTAATACCAAGATGCCCAGAAGTAGGTGAGTCGTGAAACTTAAAAGCATGTCTGTGTATAGATTTGGGTATTACAATTCGTAATTCTGCTTTAAAAGTGGATAATTTAGAATAAAATAACATGCCATCTACATGCCATCAAAATAATTGGGACCTGTTTATTGCTATATCTAATTCTACAGTAGAAACTGAGTCAGGATCTTCAAGATATTTACACAATTTGCCAAATCATGGATCATTTCATTGTTCATGCGTCCGTTTATTAGAATTTAACACTGACGTTGGAATTAATGCTACAGCAACATTTTCATTATAATTATCAATTGCATGCATTGTAGAAGATTTAACATCTATTTCATTGAGGGCACTTTACTCTAAATTAACAGTTAATTCTCACGACTCGACAGGTTTAAAACTTAAATTAGATTCAACAATATATAATGATTTAGTAGAAAAATCATTCCCCGCGTTATTTTCTTTCATAAAATCTAAACCGATTATACAAGGATGCAACAGACTATCAATAACAGAAAAAAAGCACACAATGTTTAGCTGGCGAATTTTAATTTTAAGTTAGGAATATTGGATGCATTAGAGTTACGCATACAGGGCGTACAAATATAAAAAATATGTTTATTATTCCGAAGTTATTATAAATAATGTGATAGTTCAAAAAAAACTGTATACATGATACCGAGGAATTTACAACTTGGCGTGTTCCATGTGCGATAAATATTTATGTAGGATATGACAGAGGCGATTGTTTTAATCGACGCCATAGATTTGTGCGCGCACATATGGATGTTAATTGTATTTCCGTTTAGATAGCTGATCTTATTATTCCACTAGTGCACTCATTGTTTTCACATACATTCTGCTCTTGACTTTTTCCTTGGCATAACCCAAAGAAAATTATAGGTAACACTTTTAGAGCTATGGTATGATGAACATTTAATGCTTACTTTGTTCACATTCATGAAATTCAATAACTTAAAAACAGGTCGAGAAAAATTTATTCTTTTATCATTAATCAGCTTGCATGTAGATATGTATCATTCCCATACGTTTTGTCTTTGTTGTTAAAAACTAATGACTTTACGAATTACATATTTTTTAAATATTTTTCCTTTTTATTTATTTATGTATTTAATTATTTATATTTATTTATTATTATTATTATTTTTTTCATATAAACTTATTTCTGAAATAAACTCATTGATATTGATTTTATTACTTTTTTTAATCCTTTTATATCAACATTTAAAACTGGAGAAACATATAGTTTTTTTATTCCTTTCTGTGAGTATTGATTTTTTAGATATTTTATGCTATACAGCAAAACAAACAATAGCTTAAAGCAAAATAACATATCGATCCGAATTATTTAGAAATATTAGAGAATCCAGGAATATTCCGGTCTGGAAAAGGTTTCTTTTTAATTATTCAATAAGGAGAAAATAAAATTGAAATATATTTGTGACGTATATATTTCCAATCAGAAAGTATTTATTATTAATATTTTCATTCGAAAATTGATTTAAGATGTTTATAAAAATATGTACCTATAAGCAATACAAACAATAAATGCGCTTAATTTGAGTTAAATATTTAAAGTGATACTTAGAGCTTTTTTTTAATATAAATTTAGTTTAAAAGTTTAAAATATATTTATAAATCCATAACAAGTAAAATTTCCAATTAACATTACAATTGCAAGTGTTTGCACAATTGGAAAGTTATTTAATCACATAAAAGAAAAAAAAAAAAAAAAAAAAAAGAAATTACTATTTCTTATAGAAGAAGAATTTATTTATTTAAGACAAAGTAATTAGAAAGAGGGCATAAGCTTTATTAATTTTTTTTCATTTTTTGGAATTTCAACTACAGGAAAATTCCACTAATCCGAACCCTGCTAATTCGAAATTCCAGTTAATCCTAACCAATTTTAATTTCGTAAATTGTAATTGAAAAGATTATTTGAAAGGTTTAAATGATGTACTAATGTAAATATATATATATATATATGTGTGTGTGTGTGTGTGTGTATTTGTATGCATATTTCTGAGGTAACTAATGCAATAATTCAAGGACCACATTTACATTTAATAAAAAACAAATTACTTTCACGTCACATGTACATTTACATAACGATCTTTTGCGGTGATTTAATTTGTCTGGCGAAGTGATGTTATTCTCGACGAAGAAGCAATTTTATACCAATTCATAGACATAATGTCTGTTAATGTCACATATTTACCCATCTGTATATATCACAGAACTATTTCTACCTACTCAGTTACAGTGAGTTTAGCTGCGTTTTCACTGCGTGGGATACTTTTAATTAGTGGGAGAATTTCGTATTTGTTTGCTTTTTCCTGTTCAACCTCACTAGAGTGAACGAAACTTGGCCATAGCTTCTTTCATGAATTTAATACATAATTTTATGTAAAATTGTCAAATGATTCCGATATTCAGTAAATCACATCTTCTATTGTGACATTGTGTATAAGTTTCAGTACAGAAACAAGACTACTATCGCATTCAATGAGTTTTCGAAGAAACACTTTCCTCTAGCGGCATATTTTGTAACACACTTTGGTTCACAGGTTGTAATAAAGCTGTTACATTCGGAGGTAGATAAACTGATTTTATATTTCTGCAACATAATGATGTTGCACCTGAATGAGATGAATCATTATCCAAAATTAGTAATGCATCGTTTGTTAAACTGTTCTCTTTATTAAATATTTCTACTGCTGGAATAAACTGCTTTTAAAATCATTCTTTAAAATGGTGGGCGGTCATCAACAGCTTCTTCTAATTTTTATCCTATAAACATGTGAGGTAATGAAAAAAATTATTTTTAAAGAAGTATAAAGAAATTTATCATTATTTAAAGCGATTTTCAATAGAGGAAAGATACACAGATTTTGAAGCTATACTTTCAAAAGAATGATAAACATTTCTTTTTACTACCTGCAGGAGAGCAAAATTTAAATATATTAAACCCTGCTGCGTTGACAGATTCTTCTGACTTCATGCGGGTGAGAACTATTACTGTTAAATCTGTTAATTCATTGAATTTCAAAAAAAAAAAAAAAAAAAAAAAAAACTTGTTAAGCAACATTTGTCGGCTAGGCTTAAAACAGATTTTATTTAAAATTTCTCTAATTTAAACACAGCACAATAATAATTAAAATTTAAGCATTTACATTAAGTGGGAATAAATATGATTTGTAGCATGGCAATAGAAATAGTCTACCATTTGCTAGTCCATCACAAAATTCTTCACTGATCCATGCCAAATGCAACAAAATGTCTATCACAGTTGTTGAAGAGGAGGTGACTCCCTGGTGGTACTGTAGCTGCTAAAATAATAATATTTTCTAAAATATCTCTTATATATATATATATATATAATCTCATAAATATGTTTTAGGGGCACTGAATAAGTATTAAAATTAAATGTGTCATATGAAGCATGCAGTATGTAAATTTTAGCTAAACATGGTTATGGTTATGAATATAATATATATATATATATATATATATATATATTATTATTTAAATTTTAATTGAATCATTTACATATTTCAGTTACAAAAAATAATACAGGTTTTTTTTTTTCAAATATAACATTGTGTTTAGAAAGAAACATAGTATTGTATAAAACCGAAATATATTTGTAATATTATGTAACACTGCCATTAAAAATCAGAGTTGTGTTCATTGTTATAAATAAAAAATGAATAGTTAATACTTTTGAGACTTCAATGTCGAAATTTGCTATTTTAACAAATAAACTCTAAAAGCTTAGAGAATATTTTCAATTCAAACAATGATATGTAACGTAATGGAATTTAAAATTGATTGTCTGCACTAATGATTATGATATAAAGGGAACATTCGAATTTTTAAGGGCTTCTTACCTGTATCCATTCGATTTTTGATGAAAAAGATAAAATCTGAATGGATATATAACGATCCTGACTGAGATACAAACGTCATATTTTCGGTCTACCCGCAAAGATTTTAAAATTTCTCGGCCACTTATTATCCTCTAAAACAAACATTTTTTTTTTTTTTTTTTACTCTCCTGAATACAATAGAGATAAAATAACTCAGTGTTTAGTAATTTTGTGTATAAATTTTAATGATTAATGAAAATATTTTTCTAAATTTCATTATATACATATTTACTGTCTAAAAAAATAATAAAGTAATAATTATTATTATTTTCTTTGAACCAATGATTTTGAAATACATTTTGACTTAACACTGAATAAGCAGAACAAAGTTGAAACTATTTCATACAATGCATACTATTCCATTTTTGTAGAATTGTGTGAAAATAATAAGAATTATTTTTGCTACTAACTAGCACAAATACTATATCTTAATAAAGTAATAACAAATAAAATATATATTGAGTTCATATGTAATATTTTTCTTTGAGAATAAACAGTGTCATATACGAATACATTACAAAAAATGCGTAAGCTTAAATGTATAAATCTCCATAACGGAATAATGCTTTTCGGATTTCATAAACATGTATTACATTCATACATGTCTAATACACGTCTATACCGAATGAATATTTTTATTTATATAGTGAATGCAATATAAAAAATTATATAATTACTTCTCTCTCTGTTTATATATATATATATAAATATATATATATATATATATATATATATATATATATATATATATATATGTATGTATGTATGTATATATATATGTGTGTATGTGTGTGTGTGTTTGTAAATGTAAACTACCAACATCATAAAAAATGTGATATATATATATATATATACTATTCTTAGAAATGTCATTATATAGGAGAGATCAGGACTAGTTGGCATTGATTTTGGTTGCTTAATTTCTTTAAATTTTTGTGCAACAGTTAGAGAAATTCTGATGCATGCACCAAGAAGCTTAATTTATTGGCTATAAAATGATGTATTAACCATCAATTAAATATGTGTATAAATAACCAAACAAAAATCTTTTTCTAAAAACTTTTAGCTATGGCAATTAACCCTGGGTGTGGGATTAGTTGGCGTACTCTTAGGGCTGACTTGACCTAATTTGGTATGGGTAGGAATACTTAGGCAGAACAGAGCAATTTTCGAAGAAATACATTTTATTTATTCAAAACATATTATTTTATTAATATTTAGCCTAGAATTTCTGTTTAAATATATTAAAAATTAATGAAAATAAAAAACATACTTTATTATGGCTAACTATATCTATTTAAGAAAATTAGCTCAATATTTAAATAAACTACATATATAGGAATTGCGCACTCGTTTATTTAAACAGGTTGGTCCAATATTTACACATTTTTGCTTTAGTAGTAAATAATCTAATAATTTTCATCTGGCCCTCTCAATTTTTTTTTAAATTATGGTGGCTATACAAATCTAATTGCAATTGGTTTCGTAAATTTTCCTAAGGTACTGGCGGGATATCTATTTGACCAAAACGAAGTCATTTATTTTGTATTCCAGGTGGTAAAGAGCTCCTTGATTTTCATGGTAAATCCGTTGTTTGTCCTGTTTTATGTGATCTTTCGGCACCTTTTTAATGTTCTCCAGGATTCGTACACACAGCCGAATGAAAACCTTCCCATCGTGTCGGCCGGTGTCTGAGAGTGAAAACTCGTCCTCTTCAAGATGTTTTTCAGCCCTTAAACTATCATTAAGGAAATTCAAGCTACGCTATGGATATATCATGGCTGTACCTATTGACCACGTGCCTAATTATGCCAACTAGCTCCACGGGAATGCCCAACATAACATGGATACCACATAATCACAAACATCAGAGAAAACAATTTAGGTTACTTGCATGGAACAGTAGTTAATCATTCTTTCAAAAATCACCATTAATAGTGCCTCAATTTGGTCTACAGATTCCCCAGGCCAAAAAAAAAAAAAAAAAAAAAAAAAAAAAAAGGAACCCAAAATTTACTCAGCAGGTTTCCAAACAGATTGTATTTACGGTTAACGTAACATACTTGTAAAATGACATCGTTCTTTCTCTACTGAGGAAGGAAATAGAAGAGGTGAATGTTAACTAGCCTTTTATGCCAGCTATCCTTGGTCGTCTCTAGTATTTGAATCTATGTGCAATAGTATAAAAGTTAGAAATTATACCCAACTTTTTTAAATCTAATTATAGACTTATAAATTGCAATTTCAACAATAACTTATTAATGTGTCTATAAATAAAACTTTATCGTGATATTTTGAGGGAGTTTAATAAAGTATATTTAGTAGAGTATAATATTTTTCAAGCATTAATAATCAATATCTATGCAGGATTTACTGCATGTATAATTTATTTAAAATTATTACAAGTGACGGACCTCTAACGGCAGTGACAAATGAAATATCTTTGTAACTCAAAACATAATGATAGGAATGAGCTATACATTTAAAAATCCATATTTTGGATGTGTTTTTAATCAAAATATGCATGGGATATATTTGGCGATTTTCATTCTAACTCATAAAATATGATGTTTAAGTATACTTTAACTTAGAGACGTGGATTAATGTTTGTCGTATTCATTTAACATTATCATTCCCATACTTTGTCAGCTTATAATTCAACAAAAAATTGGGTGAAATATATAAACTATACTATTTTTCAGGCTGGTTTGAACCACATGCCACCCACCCCTAAAAGAATAAATAAATAAATAAATAAAAATACTTTTTGCCATTAAAATAGAGAAATTGGTGCAAGTTTTAATAGGTAGATTACCCTAAAAAATTCGTAAGTATATCATTGTAAACTAGACATTATTCCTAATCGATAGACAATAACTGCATACATATAGCAAGAATATCTAAATATATAAGTGGTTTGATTGTACTTATTTTCTGACTGTGCATTTCGGGCATACAGCAATCAAAATAATTAAATAAATAGATATCTGAGTACCTTTACTTCGCTGCGTATGCATGTTAAAATACATGAAATTCCTAATCATAGGAATATGTATCATGCATTTCATGTATACGAAAAAAAAATAGAAAAGAACAGCAAGAAATCTGTGAGTTCCTTTATTTTGTAGAGCATGAATTTCAAACTGCATAAAAATTGCTAGCGCAGCAGTTACTTTAATACATGCTTCACTTATAGAGAAACAAAAGCAAATGACATTATTGGATACTGCAGCCTCGCTGCACATGAAATATAAAACGAACGAAATTTGAATACATACCAATCAGTGTCTTTATTATATATACTATATATATAAATTCCGTATGCTATTAAAAAAAAATATTTACACCTTCACTTTTCAAACTTTGTTTTTATGAAGAAGATATGATAATAATAAGATTCACTAAAGTAGCAGTAAATAAATAATAAATATTTACATTTCATGTGCCTATAAGATATAAACTGAGAGCAATTTAATCTTTACAATAAAGATTCATCATAAAAGGAAAAAATGAAGTTGTTCTTTCGCAATAAAATAAAAACGTATCAGTAGGAAATAAGTTCGAGATTGCTTGTAAAGAACTATATAATTATATTTTTAGTAAACAATTTAACAGTTTTATCTTAGAAAAATAATGATAACATATACCTGACTAATAAAACAAAAAATCTTTTGTTGACTTTGACAAGAATCATTATCGGAAAAAATGTAAAATCATGATTGCAATTATTGGCAATTTCTTACCATGCAATTTCAGCAGATGCATTTTCACCTTCTGCTATAGAAATGAGTCAATATATTATTATACTTAATTATAATGCTCTAAGGAAAAAAATATTTTCATAATAGAATAATATATATAAATGTATACATGATATTTTTCAAAATTGACATTTATAATTTCTTTCCTTTATTACCTACTTGAATTTGTTTTCTTAAGTACTTAAACACAACATATCATCTTCTTAACTTGCCAAAAAATATTCTTAAACATATATTTTGAGATTATTCGCTCTGACTAATCCCTTCGAAGGAAGACCTAATTTAGATACTACAAAATATTATTAATTTCATTTAAAAATATGTTATTTCATTATAATTATTTACTAATTGAATTTATCATAAAATATTATTTTTTTTAATAACTTGTTGTGTGTATTTTTTTTAAATCAAATTTAAGATTTTATTTTATTTTATTTTATCGTTATAGAATATTTAAACTTTGGGGATTAAATACTGAAAATACAAGATTCAAGTTATCTTTTAAAGATCATTTATTCAGATCATAATATAACCATAAAGAATAAAATTGATTGAAAGTTCTTGAAGATAATAGGTACTTTTAAAGGACGAAAGAAAAGCCAAAGTTTTTTGAAAAATGGCTCCCCTTTAATCGATTAGTTTTAAGGTAATAAATTTTCATACAAATGTCCTAGAGTTAATAATTTGTTTTAAAAATTCTGAAATAGAGAAATAAAGACTGAGAAAATATTATCTATATTTGAGAAAATATTTGATTGAAATTTTAAAGATTTGTTCGCATTTATATATATGTTGATGTTCCTTTATTATTTTTACACACACACGCACATATATATATATTATATAATGCTATTTTCTATTATTTTTAGAAAGATATAAATTTAAGGAAATAAATATAGTACGTAAAATTTTATGTTTGTTTTTCGTAAATTCTCTGTATAAAACTAACTTATTTTAAATGATATTATGAGCGATGTGTACCTATTTCTAAAGAAATTATAAATTAAATTTAACGAATCGAAATTCAACTTCGTACAAACTGAACTTCAACTTCAATATACGCACATAGAACATTATTTATTTATTTTTATATGAATTTATCTTGTGAAAAAAGAGGTTATTGAAATATGTGAAAAATTGCAATGTAGCAATGAACAACGATTTTACAAAATGCACAAATATAGAAAATTAAACTTAAAATTTCAATGAGTACTATGCAAAATTACCAGTGGTTAATGATAGAAAATTATCATGCCACAAGGATTCCAACATAATGCAAATTTATATTTTACATTTCAATTGTCAATAGTTCAGACATAGTATTACATACATATTATGAAATGAAAAAACATAAATAGTAATTTAAAAAAAAAATGTTATACTGAGAAAATGTTTATCTTATACAAATAATAGAATTACATACAAAATTGATACTTTACAAAGATACTAAATTGTGTTAGTTTTTGGAAGATTTTTTTTTTTTTTTTTTATGACAAGGTGTTATATTTACGCTGCGTTAGATTGAGTCTTTTTATTATCAATATCAAATGATTGTTTTTAATAATAATTCGTTTTCCTGCTCATTTTTCGCTTATTTGTAAATGTTGCATGTTTGTCTGTATATACCTGAAAAGCTTAACTTGCCTCAGAAATGCATTCTCATTACATAATGTACCATGTGTAATTCTTACACGTTTTAAAGATTTTCTTATGAATGAATCTATTATTCATTCATTAAAATGGATAGAGTAATTTGATTTTTATTTTTTAATTATTTTATTTTTATTTTTATTTTACTTAATACTCAAATCTTCTCCGAAACCAAGTAGAAAAAAAGAAACACGTTGACATATGTTTGTTTTACCTCAAAATATATATTCAAACTGCTAACTCCTGTTTTTAATTAGTCTTTAAAATATAACTTCTAAATTTAACTTACTTTTGAATAATATGTATTTAGAAAAATATTTTGTTCAGGGACCTTATGCAAGAACAACTAAAATTTTATCAGTATGTTATTATTATTATTTTAAAATATATTAATCCATATCATAATATATAAATATGCTTATGTTTTAATACTTTTTGCTCTTATATTTTTATTTAAAAGAAAAATAACCTCCAGAAATTGGTATTTTTTTAGCGGGGGGGGAGGGGGTGACGTAGCAGCTTTTTACGTTGTTCTACTGCTATGCTATTGACAACTGAAGAAAATTCGGGTCTCATCCCTAACAATGGTCCAAATACATCCTATCACAATTTTAATCATTTATGGAGAGGGTGTCTTACCCGTTTCGGCGACCCCCAGATGTATAATTTGGAAGGGAACATGGGAGAAAGCATATTTATAGTTACTGATGTTCATTCCGGCATCAAAACTGATATTTTAAAACTGGTCTGACATTTTTACAGTAAAAAATTTCCATTTAATGCACGTTTAAGTGAATTTTTTTCCTATTCTCCCATGTTAAGAAAATCGTAAATTTCTAATAACTTACGAAGTTTTTAAATTCGAATGTTGCAAATGAATAGGGTTCTTGCCAGTATCACAAGTAATATACTGATCTGACTTCTCTGTGACATTTTGTTCTTGAGATATCGTGTACACAGACTAACAAACTAACGGACTAACAGACTAACCTACTAACAGACTAACACACTAACACACTAACAGACACCCTACAGACAGACACCATACAAATTTTGTCATTTTCGGATTCCTCACACCTGAAAACGTGTAAAAAAGTCATAAAACGGAGGTCGAAAATTTTCACGATTACCTAAGTTCCCCATACCTATAGTATGACGGGGAACTAAAAATTTTCACGATTACCTAAGTTCCCCATACCTATAGTATGATGGGGAACTAAAGAAGTTTTAAAAAATAATCAAAAAAGTCTAATAATGACATCTGTAATTATTTACTATGATGTAGACAATCGATTTCCTTCCAATAGTTATTCATTGAAGGAAATCTTTCTGAGTCAGTGAGAGGTAATTCATCTTAATCAATATTCTTTTTCCTAATTATTCTATGACAAGTCTTTTTGAGATGTATACATTGTTATTTAAGATAGATTAATTAATAGGTTTTCTATTGATTTTATGTAACAAATACTAATTTCAACTTATCACATTTAATTGTGCACAGTGATCCGAAAATAAAAGGGTATTAAATACATTTTATACTGTATATACCATTTAAATTTATCAAACAATTGGATATTTAAATTTATGTTGCACGAAAATTGCTTACTTGTTAAAGGTTAAAAAAAAAATTTAAAAAAAAAATGCTTACATTTAAATGATTGTGATTATTTTGAATTTTAAAACTTACTAGCATCATGTATATATATTTTTTTTTTTCAAACGGTTTTAAATGTTTATTAGATAAAATTCTTTACAAATATCTATAGTGAATTTATGATAATTAAATATTTTTAATATGAAAATATAACTATTACCTTATCTACACAATTCTTAACTTTATAATTATTTTAATATCATTGAAGATGTTTAGAATTTATTAACTTGCTTTTGACTTAATAGTATATCCAAATATAATTCTTTTGATACATTTTACCAAGCTATCTAAAATGTTTTAGTACTTGTGTTACTATATAAGATGAATTTATTTACATATAAATAAATCATGTCTGACTTAATATGTAACTTAATAACCCTCTGATCATCTTTTCAAAAGAGTAAATTTGTAATGTTGCTTTTACTGTATACATTTTAAATCTACTAAATTAATATTAATTTTGACTTAAGATTAAAAAAGTAATAAATCATTTAAAGATAAATCTTATGAACTTAATAATCACAGATTTTGTATAATTTACATTTTTTTTCTGTACACAATCTCCATGAGCTATATGCTAGTGTTATAAATTATATTTTAAAACTTGTCCAAAATTTTTACGACGAAATTAACTTCAACATTTATGCAACATTTTGCTTAATTCTTCGATGTTATGAAGATCGTAAATTTTGAACAACTTAAGAAATTTTCGAAGTAGAATGTTATTATTTAATGATGATCATACTAATATTAAAATGATGACTTAAAAAAAGTCTAATATAATTAAACAAAATGTTAAAACAACGTTACAAAGAATAAGTATACGGCTCTTTTGGAAATTCTTAAGTTCCTTCCTCAGTACTAATGATGAAAGAATTTTAACATGATAAAATAAATAGAATAAAGAAATGAAAGTTAAGTTTCTGATGCTTTCCAGGCAAGCATGTGCATGAACAAGGTCAAAAAGCCAAGTTGTGTAAAGTGTCACCTGTATAAATGCAAAACTTGAAGTAACGCAATTTAAGTAGGGATAAATTTGAACCATAGTAAAGAAACCATTTGAAAAGGAGGTGTAGAAGGGCAAAATAGGGGCTGTATTTCAAAATTAATTGTCACCCAGTTTTAACAAATTCATTAGTACTCAGGAAGGAACTGATGAAGTACCGAAACAGCGGAATAGTTTACAAATCTTCTTTCTTTTTTCTGTGAAAGTTGTTGTTTTTACACTTGTTTTTATATCCCAGTACAAAATGTCTCCACTTACATGTAATTAGTCAAATATATTTACCATGAAAATAATTCTCAAAATACATCGTAATATAATTTTTTTTTCCTTTTCCATCATGTTTACAGAATGGTAAATTTACATTAACTTACGATCTTTCTTAATTAGAAAGCTGTAAATGAATAAGGTTCTTACCAGTGTCATTAAGTATATTTCATAATTAGTCCGACCTCTTCACTTCATGGCCTTTTATTCGTTATATATCGTGTACTAACAAAAGTACGTAGAATTTGTATCCATTACATCTGGTTTTCGGATGCATAATACCTAAAACCATTTAAAGAGGAGAAAAATAAAAAGTAGAAAGTATTTACGAATACCCAAGTTCCCCATACCTATAGTATGATAGGGTACTTAAAAAAAAAAAAAAAAAAGCTATAATATTTTATGTATTAGAACGCAGTCAAAAATTTCTGCCTCCGTAAAAAACGTGTGATAAGAAATAACAATTTAAGAAAGTAAAAATCTCTCTCACGCTTTCTCTCTCTCTCTCTCTCTTCTTTTTTAATAAAATAAACAATTACGTTAAATTTTCTAATAGATTTGTTTGAGTATAATTATCGGAAATTAATTTTTTAATGAGTGATTGTACTTGGGATGAAACATTAAAACTTAATGTTTAATATTATTTTTCTATGAAAACCAAATTTAGTAATAAAATGTGCGTAAAAATCGCAATACATTAAGTCTAATAAACAATTTTTAAACAAATAAATAAATATATATATACGAATAAATTAACAAATGAATGAAATAAAATACAACCCCAAAAGACACATTAGTCTTCGTCAGGGAGGCCCCTCAGTGTAGAGGGTGTAAGAGAGGTTTCTGAAAGGATAGTAGCAATTAGCTAATAACTATCCTTTGTTAATTATATTCCCTATATTTAAAATTCGCATTTCCTTTTGCAGCAATCTTGCGCATTCGTTTGTAAATCCCCTGTTGTTTTTCTAATCTTTAAACTTTTATTTTAGTTTTATATCATACACATATTCATTTGAAAAGTTTCCTACGTATATATATAATATATATATATATCACTTTTCCTTTAACTTCTTTTGTTTAGCACCAAAAGACATTAAACAAATAATTCAAACAAAAATAAAATATAAAGAATTCTTTTGTAATTAAAATGCCATATCAAACCTGTTGTCATAATGAGAAGTCTTTGATATATTCCGAAAGGAAAATCTTTCATTCTGCATTTTGCATTTTAAATTCTTTAAATAACAGTTGAGTGAAAATATATAGTGAAATATTATCTTATGATCATTTTCAAACATACAAAGACCATTTAATTTTAAATATATTTAAATAAACAGAATGGGGTTGTCTATGCTACGGATAAAAACTAATATTTATATTTAAAATGAATGGATAAAATGATAATTGTAAATAGATGAGAAAAAAAAGTTTATTTTCAAGTAATTTTATATAAAATATAAACTTCCAATTTTATAATAATTGTTTCAAAATGTATTAAGAAATGATATATTGAATTCAATGTACATAATACGTATTGGAGGAGTATGTATTTTTTTTTAATATTTTCTGCAGAATTTTTTATAAAATGATAATCATTATACTTTATAATGATAATACATTTAAATAATTACAAGATAAAAGAATTTTTTAAATACCTTGTTCTAAAATTTTCTGTTGAATCAAATAAACGCTACCGAAGGCAGGAACAATTGGCCAAAACTATTAAAAAATTCATTGCTATCGTGTTTTGAGCTATTATAAAAGTTTTAAGTGGCTAGCTAGTCGGAAAGTTAGTTAAAAATAGATTGCAAGCTTCGTACTGGTAACGCTGCCGAAGGCAGCAGGGTCTTGAAGCAATTGGTTAAAATAAAAATATTTTAAAACATTTTTACCGTGTTCTGAACTATTCTGAAAGTTCAATATGTCTAGCTACTCAGGAAGTTAATTAAATAAATTTCTGCCGAATCATATAAACGATGCCGAAGGCAGTAGAGACATGAAAAAGTGGACTAAAATTATTAAAAAAATATGTACTGTCTCCGTGTTCTGAGCTCTCCTGGAAGTTTTAAATGTCTAGCTAGTCGGGAAGTTAGTCAAAAATCGATTGCAAGATTTGTACGGGACAAACAAACAAACAAGCAAGAATCGAAATTAATACAAACATGATGAAAAAAAGTTTATATCTTATATATATATATATATATATATATATATATATATATATATATATATATATATATATATATATATACGAGTGTCTTTAAACAAAAACAAAGAAATATTTTTTCTGTTGTATAAATTGTATATTTGTTTATTAATATATATATATATATATATATTGTTACGTACTTGGGGGTTCGTGAGTTGTCTGAGAATGAAAGGCCAAACGTACAAAAATTCAGTAATTTATTCACAGAAAAATCCAGAAAAATGCAGGTCTATAAACCAAGTATCAGCTTCAATTCAAACAGTAAACACAGCTTGAACAACAGCTGTCAATAGCAAATCCACAGTACAAACTGTATACCAATAACACTTGAAGCAAGTCTCTCTCAAAGAGGCTCAAGAGCAATGCAAGCACTAGCGAAGCTGGCTGAGATCTGAACTGAACTGACTGCCTTGGCGAGGAAGCGCTCCTTATATGCTGTTCCATGGAGCCCAGATTTTTCGAGAAAACTCTAGAAAGTGGTCAACCAATCAACTTACAGCTTCCATATTTGGTATATCCCATATAAGGATTTTCTCGCCAAGGTCGCCAAAAAAATCGCCAAGGTGGGAAAAAGTCGCCAAATTTGGCGCCAAATCCATTACGTGCATTACTGGGGCTTTTTAATGCGTTTTTAAGGGAAAATAAGGCTATTTCAACGCTAAAACGACTAGAAATGCACAAAATTAGCACTTTATCAACTTACTAAGCCTCTTTGAAAGAATTTATACAAAAATGAACACAATTATTTACAATTTCGTAACACTGCCCCCCTCCCAAGGACTGCACGTCCCGGGCAGTGCAACCCTTGGTCAAGAGGCGAAACTAAACAAATTTACACAATCTAAAACACAAAAACTAAGTTGCACATAAAGATAACATAGAAATATAAATTAAGTGGGAAATATTTACAAAATTCACAAATATGTACAAATATTTACAATGCGCATGCGCAAATTTTACCAGTATTTACATTTTAAATTTTAATTTTACCGTTACTTGTGGTACTTGGCTAGCCTATTATAGTGCACCACCTTCGGTTTTGATGAAGGTGTTTTAGTGATCCGCACCACTACATCATTCAGCCCTTTTAAGACTGTGTATGGTCCGTCCCAGCTGCAGTGTAACTTGGGAGAGAGTCCTTTGCGTCGAACAGGATTCCACAACCAGACCTTCTCTCCTTCCTGAAACTCATGTTGCGTAGCCTTTAGATCGTACCTTGTCTTCATTTTCTCCGATGCAATGTGAATTCGCTCCCGAGCAAAGTTGTGAACGTCCTCAAATCGTGCCTGGAGATCTTGGATGTACTCCTCGGGCGATGAAGGCGCATCGGGTGGACAACCAAACAGGAGATCACAAGGGAGACGAAGTTCACGTCCAAACAGCATCTGGGCTGGAGTATGGCCGGTGGTTTCATGGACAGCACTTCGATAAGCCAGCAGGAACAATGGCAACTTAAAGTCCCAATCTTGCTGGTTCCTTGATACTAGAAGGGAGAGGTTATTCAGAATGGTACGATTGAACCTCTCGACCATGCCGTCCGACTGGGGATGTAAGGGTGTTGTCCGAGTTTTGTCTATGCCGAGTAGTTCACACAGTCCTTTGAAAACATCAGAGGTAAAGTTCCTACCTTGGTCGGTATGAAGTTGTAGGGGCGTGCCATACCTTGACACCCATTGCTGCACTAGGACTTCTGCGACTGTGCTCTGCGACTCTTGATTGGGAATGGGATATGCCTCAGGCCACTTGGTGAAATAGTCCATCACGACGAGCATGTATTTATTTCCATTGGACGTCCGTGGCAAAGGACCCAAGATGTCGACTGCAATCCGTTCAAATGTGCTCCCACGTTATACCGTTGCAGTCTTCCTCGACTTCGTTTCTGCGGGCCTTTACGTGCCGCACAAGCATCACAGGATTTACACCATTTCTCCACATCCTCCTTTGCCTTGCACCAGTAGAAGCGTTCCCGAACTTTCTGCAGAGTCTTCATTACCCCAAAATGGCCTCCGGTAGAGCTACTATGCAGTTGTTCTAAAACAGCTGGAATTTTTGATCTTGGTAATAAAATCTGCCATCTGAAGCTTTTCCCATCATCAGATTCCCACTTTCTGTATAATACGCCGTTTCTGAAATGAAGAGAGTCCCAAAGTGCCCAATAACTTTTCGTAATGGGACTAAATCCGGAAATGTCTTGCCAGGTAGGTTTGTTGCTGGTCGTCTCCTTCAGCTGTAATATTGGCTTTATGTCAGGATCTTCCAACTGGGCTTTTCTAAGTTCTTCGTCATTCCATGGGTCGGGATCTTGTTCGGATGGTGTTGTGACAGTAACTTGGCGAACAACTGGCTTTATTATTTGGTGTTTATCCTCGGCTTTAGAGATGTATTTATGATCTTCAGATGGAGGCTTCCGCAAGAATGCATCTGTATTTTCCCGAGGAGCTCCTCCTGGGTGGCATACTTCAGAGACATTCTTGGTTGCTTCTCTAGGTGTTCTTACTGGGCAGCTTCGTTTGATATGCCCGTCTTTTCCACAGCCCCAGCATTTAGTTGCTGGAGTCTTCCCTTCTTTCTTCCTCTCAAGAATGCGTAGTCTTCTATTAATTTCTGCAATCATTTCCTGAATTTCTTTAAGATCATCTTGAGAGCCGTTCACTTTGTATGCTGTGCTGATCTGGCGATGTTTACAGGAGGCTTGTTGGGCTGTCTCGAGCTTTAGGGCATACACCAAGGCTGACTCCACATCCTTGACGTCGGAGAGTCTGAGGGCTTTTTGAACATCTGGATCTCCGACAGCATCAATGAAATATTCTAGAGCCAGATCATTGCGTGTTTCAAGATGACAGTCTGAGAAAGCCAAATGTGAAAGCCTCTGGATGTTTGATGCCAGTTCTTGTAAGCTTTCCCCTGGTCTCTGACGACGGGACCTTAGCTGGAGTCGACTATATTCTTTAGACCATTTCGCTCCAAAACGTAGCTCTAGTGCTCTGGTTACAGCTTCGAAGTCATATCGCTGTTCCTTCGAAAGGGTCTCCAGAATATCTGCGGCGTCGCCCCGCAACGACCCTACCAGATGAGCCGTCTTTGCAACAGAGTCCCAGCCGTTAGCTTCAGCTATGATGGAAAACTGCGTCTTATATACATGCCAGGAGGAACTGCCGTCGTAGGTAGATAGCTTAATAAATTCGTGATTCTGGCTTCTTCTCTCTTTCTTTTCAGTTTCCTGGGGCTTGGATTCTAACTTTTCTTCGAGATTCCGAATCTTGCTCTGCAGTTCATTCCCTATTACCTCTCCGCTCCACTCTTCTCTCATTTTTCTCTCAAGATCTTCCTCTATTCTCTTCAGTTTACCTTCTATCTCTGAAAACCTTCCTTTCAGTTCCTGATCAAAATTTTCTTTAACTTTCTCCTCGAAACTCCGTTCTATTTTCGTAACACTTTCTTCAACCTTCATAACATTTTCTTCTATCTTCATAGCTTTCTCTTCAACCTTCATAACATTTTTTTCTATCTTCATGGTTTTCTCTTCAAAACTTTCTTCTATTTTCAAAACTTTCTCTTCTATTCCATCCATTCTATTTTTCATCACCGTTAATTTACCCTCGATTGATTCTTTCACCGTTGAAAGCTCTCTCTTCATCTCATCTTGATTAGATTTAATTTCTTCCTGAACTTCACCTATAGTGTCTTTCAACTCTCTTTGCGATGTTTCCATTTTCTCTTGTGCTACCTTCATTTCTTCAGTCAAACCGTCTTTCAACTCTCTCTGCGATGCTTCCATTTTCTCTTGTGCTACCTTCATTTCTTCAGTCAAACCGTCTTTCAACTCTCTTTGCGATGTTTCCATTTTCTCTTGTCCTGCTTTCATTTCCTCTATCAATCCAGATCTTAACTCATTCATCTGAGCAGTGAGTCCTTCTAGAAATTTCTTCATTTCTTGTTCCATAGCTTTCGTTATCACCATTCACAGACAAATCCCCGCTTCTGACACCAGAAATGTTACGTACTTGGGGGTTCGTGAGTTGTCTGAGAATGAAAGGCCAAACGTACAAAAATTCAGTAATTTATTCACAGAAAATTCCAGAAAAATGCAGGTCTATAAACCAAGTATCAGCTTCAATTCAAACAGTAAACACAGCTTGAACAACAGCTGTCAGTAGCAAATCCACAGTACAAACTGTATACCAATAACACTTGAAGCAAGTCTCTCTCAAAGAGGCTCAAGAGCAATGCAAGCACTAGCGAAGCTGGCTGAGATCTGAACTGAACTGACTGCCTTGGCGAGGAAGCGCTCCTTATATGCTGTTCCATGGAGCCCAGATTTTTCGAGAAAACTCTAGAAAGTGGTCAACCAATCAACTTACAGCTTCCATATTTGGTATATCCCATATAAGGATTTTCTCGCCAAGGTCGCCAAAAAAATCGCCAAGGTGGGAAAAAGTCGCCAAATTTGGCGCCAAATCCATTACGTGCATTACTGGGGCTTTTTAATGCGTTTTTAAGGGAAAATAAGGCTATTTCAACGCTAAAACGACTAGAAATGCACAAAATTAGCACTTTATCAACTTACTAAGCCTCTTTGAAAGAATTTATACAAAAAATGAACACAATTATTTACAATTTCGTAACAATATATAGATAGATAGATAGATAGACAGATAGATAGATATAATAACATTTTATCTAATATTTTTGTTAATTTAATAGTAAAAATTATTGAGCTACTTTTATAAAAGCCCCAAACAAATATCGTGAAAATTCAAAAATCTATGAGAGATAGAATGAACAGAATTTCGTTTTCTCTTAAAATAAAAGTTAAACTATGAGGTGTTTTACTCACATTTTTATTTTGATTCAAGCAATCCCAGTGATAAAACAGTGTACGCTGACTGTAAATAAATATTGATAAAACCTCCAATTATTTTCCTTTATCAATTCCTACTATTAGTTCACACTCTCTCTATATATGTTTATATATCTTGTTCAAATTCTCAATCGTTAACAAAATACTTTTTATTTATCCTGTCAAGTTCAAATACATTTTTTTTTAACTTGTAGTGGATGACACTTGATGTTAATACAGTTTTGTGCATGCGGGAGGATCACTTTCCCCCTCCTGGGGGAGTAAATTTTCAATCTGGGTATCATTCTGTACCTGTAAAACGAATGTTTGAAATATAGAACTGAGATAATTAAAAATAAAATCATCGATTTTTTCTTTTAATCTTTTAACGGAAAATACTTGAAAAAAAAAAAATATTTCTGCTGATATGAAAAAAACCTGACATCTTTCTATATTTAGTGATAATATATTTCTGTCGGATAAAATTCATCTGCATTCATTCACTCAAGTTCAAATATATTTTGTTAAACTTGTAGTGGATGAGACTTATGTTAATACAGTTTTGTGCATGTGGAAGTATCACCCCCCCTCCCCCCCTGGGAGAGTAAATTTTCAATCTGGGTATCTTTCTGTACCTGTAAAACGAAAGTTTGAAATATAGAACTGTGATAATTTAAAATAAAATTATCGGTTTTTTTTTCCTTTTACCTTTAACGGAAATACTTAAAAAAAATATTTCTGCTAATTTGCAAAAAAAAAAAAAATAAATAAATAAATAAATAAATAAATAAATAAATAAATAAATAACATCTTTCGGCATTCAGTGATAATATAATTCTGTCGGATAAAAACGTCTGCATTTATCCATTCAAGTTCAAATATATTTTTTAAAAATTATAGTGGATGACACTTGATGTTTATACAGTTTTTTTTCAAATAATTATTCATTAATTAAAATAATTAATTTTAGTTTCATATAGGAGAATTCAAGATGTCGATTTGGATATCGATGAAATCCATGTGTACAAACACATATGGTTGATCTTTATTCAAGAGATTTCATCACAAATGGCGAAAGAGTATGCAATCTAAAGCGCACTAGTGAAGAGCGTTAGAACTTAAAAAATAAATAAATATTGTTATAATGGACTATCTGCAATATAGTGAAAAAACAAATTTAATAATCAAAAACTGCCACAAAACTGGCGCTTTAATGTATTGAGTACAAAACTTTGAATAAACACCTTAAAATACAATAATCTCACAACAATTGTTTCGGGTCGAAAGATCACACGACCCTTCATCAAGCGAACAAAGTAGGCACGAGATCTTCAGTCAAAGCAGCAACGACTGACGTTGTATTTGTGCTCAAATAATAAAGTAAACTGTAATTATTTAATAAAAAGTAACTAAAATAAAATTTTTCTTTGTCCTAAGTAAGAATTGACTTTATTTTATTTTTATTTTTATTTTTTTATTTTTATTACCTGTTCTTGAGAAGAGCACAAATTCTGTTCATTTTTACTCTTATATATTTTTTGAATTTATGCGATAATTGTTTGGGACATTGATAAAGGTAGCGCAATACGTTTGACTATTAAATTATGGAAATGAAATTCTCTGAAAGTTTACGCAGAAAATAGTTAAAAATGTGCACTTAAAAATTATTAAGTGCTCAAACTTTGTACGATTTTTCACATTCTTGCATTCTGACTGCAGTACAGTCGGAAGCAAATTTATAGAAATACACACACCAACGCTTTTCATGTATTTTTATTTATTTATTTATTTATTTTTCTTTTGTTTAAACGTTATTTATTACTATCAGCTTACTTTTTATAAACAATATATGACTAAGTTCATGACTCGACAAATATTTATTTAGGAAACAGTATTAGGTGCCCACCTTTAAGTAGAAGTTATTGCTAGAGCCTCATAAATCTTGCTGTCGACTGTATACTGCGTCAGTTTCTTAAAATGGCTTTGCACTAATACTGTATGTTAATGTTGTATATTTCAAAAAAGTGACATATTTTTAAAAAAGAATGTATGTGATAGCTTCTTAACAATTTATACAGCTATCCAGAACAATCCACATAATCACATGCGACTGACAAAACGCATTTCATACATAACTTTTTACAGTGTGATCCAAAACATATTAAATTTTGTTTAATTTTTGACTTGCCTTTTTTTTTTTTTTTTTTTTTTTTTCAACAAGACTTTTGCTGAAATATATGAGGTATAACATATTCTTTATACTCTCGCAGTTTCGAGATAATTCCTACATTTTTTTTTTTCTTTTTCTAGATATATGACAAAGCGTCTGAATTCGAAAGTGTAAAAATACTTCTTGGCAGATAGTGTAAAATAAACTGTTTTGTCATTAAAAATTATTTTTTACTAGATATTTGCTCTGCATCTAACTGACTGTCCATGTTTACTTGATTTTTTTCTTTTTTTTTTTTTTTTTTTTTTTTTTTTTTAATGCTGTGCTTTAAATATGTATCGTTAAAGGTATGATAATTCACAAATTTCGAAGAAAGTTGCTTAATATAACAAGAAAAAAAAATATAGCCACTTTTAATAGTCACATTTTTTTAAAGCCTACATACTATCTTTACTTTTCGTTAGAATAAATCTTTGACACGAGTGCTTGCTACAGAAAGTGTTTTCCTTAGAAAACAGTTTTCAGTACATCTGGGAATACCATAGAAATACCAGTGTAAACAACCTAAACAGAAATTAATATTCATGTTCTTGTATTTGTTTTAAGTTAGCACGGGATTTGCTTATACTCAATATTTTATAAATTTATTCGCTTATTTCTATTTATTTATTCGTTCATTTATATTTCCTGTATATATATATATATATATATATATATATATATATATATATATAAGTATATGTGCAGATTAGACATAATTTTTATTTTAATAAATAAATATATACATATATATCAATAAAAAGTACAATACATACAATTTACTTGTTTTTTTTTTTTTTTAAGTTTTAAATGTTACATTTTCGTCATCTCTAGATTTGTATTTCTGACTAAATTTGTGAGTAGTATTCGAAGAAGAAAAATCAGAAATATTGAAATTTTGCAAAAATGTGTAATATCAGTTTCATTTGATCAGTCAGATTTGACTATTTTTTTATAGTGGAGTAAACAAATTTCGAAAACTTACACACACTCACAGATATATACATACATGTATATGCATACATACGCACACACACACACGCATATATATATATAAATAATATTTAATTTATTACGCCTTCACAATACAAATTTATTAATATCGTTACTTAATTTAATCTGGACTTGGACCTCTTTATATACAAAATAGCTATTGATTATAAAAAAACATGTGGAATTTTTTAAAGAGTTAAAATCTAAATTACTTGATAAATTTAAACTTGATTTAGTCTATACTATTAACTTTCTTTGAAATATCAAGTACTACAATTTCAAAGAATTTAATTCAGTAAT
Organism: Salticus scenicus; assembly: GCA_963930645.1. Lineage (NCBI taxonomy): Eukaryota > Metazoa > Arthropoda > Arachnida > Araneae > Salticidae > Salticus > Salticus scenicus. Next base: position 231,419,215 of record OZ005660.1, read on the forward strand.
TCTTGATTTACAATCTAAATCCTTTATTACTTAGGTTGACAAGGCGAATAATAACTGCGCAATTATTTGCAAAAAGTATTAAGAACAACTTCTTTCTGAAACTATGGATACTAGTAATATTTTTGTTAAGATTTCTGATTATACAGAAATAAAAAAAGGTATATTTTTAATTTTTGCAAATTAATAAACTCTAAGAATAACAACTATAATTATCCTTATTTAGTTGTAATTCCAAATTTTTTTTAAAATCCTATCAAATTTCGTACAGTTACTGTTGCCTGTATTTCCCACACTTCTAATGCAGATGTTGCTAAATACACTTAAAATTATATAGTTATACTGTAATTAATAAAAATGATTTTTGTATAAAAAATAGTTTTCAACTTAAAAATAAAATAAAAAATCTTACTAGTATTACTCGTATTAAAACATTTGATTTCAATGACCTATTTAATAACATTGTTATTAAAGATATGCTTGAGATTATAAATAATCTATTTCTTGAAAATCTGCAGGATCTAAATCTAAATAATAATATAACTCCTTCAGCTTTTAAAACTCTCACTAGATTTATCCTATATCATAACTATATTTTATTCAATAATTGTTTATATAAACAATGTTTAGGGTTGCCACAAGGTGAAATTTCATCTAGTATGTTAGCTGATCTATATTTATATTATTATGAAAGAGACTTTGAATGTACGAATTTTAGATTACTAAGATATATTGGTGATATAATTATAATTTTATTTGGATAATACAAATCAAGATTTACCTGTTGATTATCCTGATAATCTATCTCTGAGTCACACTGATTTGCAATCTAATGTAATTAATTTCTTGTATTTAAAAATTATTCTTAACCATAATAGCTAATTGGAATTTGATTTGTATGTAAATATTTTCCTTTTAAAGTAATTTTTTTACTAATTTTAAATCTTGTTCACATAAATCAGATTTTGTTAATATTCTACTTAATTTTAATCTACGAATAAAACAATTAGTGTCTGAAAATTATAAAAACAGACAATTTCGATTTTTTAAATCTTCACCAATGATAAATGGTTATCCCAAACATTTATTTATTTATTATTTATTTATTTATTTATTTATTAATGGACTTATAATGCTTACCATAGTTAACTAATGCTACTAATGCTAATGACAATTACATTTTAGCACAGTTGCAACCAATATATGTTAATGTTTAGCCATATTGAAAATTTAAGTAAGTGAGTAATTGCAGCACCACCTGTAACCTCTTATTATTTAAGTATTATTTGTTTATCATTGTCCTCTCACGTATAAAATTTGGTAGATTTAAACGCTGTAGGAGCTGAGATATAACACTCCCGTACATGAGAAAAAGTGCAGTTCAGTAATGTCATATATATATATATATATATATATATATATATATATATATATATGTGTGTGTGTGTGTGTGTGTGTGTGCGTGTAAGTGTGTGTGTGTGTGTGTGTGTGTGTGTGTGTGTGTGTATCTATATATTCAATTGATTATTTTAAGTGTTTTGGATTTGACCTCTTGCATATCAATATTTGCAAAGATACACAACAGAAGCTTAGATATTGCTTCTCCGTAAATGGGATGAACTGCTGCATAGTATCTAGAACTGTTGGGCAATTGAATTTCCAGCTTTCCTTTTCCATTTACTTTTTTAAGTATTTATTATCCATTGTACAATGTCTGATACAGACTGTCGAATTGTGACAGAGATCATAAAAGAATCGATTTTCAATAGCGCCAAAGTATAAGAGCGTATAGTAAATTGTCAAATGATATTGGTGGGCACATTTATCATAGAAGACAGGTAAACTGCATTACTTATTTGAATATATTTTTTAAAATACATTATAAAAAAAAATATTTTTCTTCTCTATTAAAATAATCTTTTTTTTTATATCATCTGTTATATAAATCTTCACTTAATTCGTAAGCAAAACTTTTATTATGCATCACTAATCAACAAAATGCTTTCAAAGAAACCTTAAGTAATTTCGAGAAACTAATCTACAAACTCTAGAGACTTCATTAGGTGACTTATAACTTCTAAGAGTATTTCTGAAAAGAAAGTTATTACACATGCAAAATATATATAAAAACGTGTAAAGGGAAATAGAAAGTGTGAATACTTTTCTTTTCCAATGAATTTTTTTTTATATCAGAATTTCATATTAAAAGATATTTTAGTTTATTTGGAACTACTGTTTCAAATTTAATTTAAATATTACTTTTCATTTTATTTTATGAAAAAATACATGTACTAAATTGAAACCTTCAATAGTATAACTTTCTACATATGTTTTTCTATAATATAATTCGAAAACATATTTTTTAGACAGGCATTAACTTTTAAATGTAATCAACAGACTCACTCAGATATACTTATAATTAACCTAAAAACATTAAAAAAAAACATATAATATTAGAAATAAAGTAACAAAGATTAAATAAAATTACACTTCACAAAAACTGTTTAATTTCCTATGTTAACAATTAAATTTTCTGTAGTACTTAAGAAATAAAATATAACTTTGAATTACTTACAAAAAAATCCGTGGGAAATGTCGAAACAATTTTTAATTGTTTAAGTATATAATAGTTTACATTACTTTTCTACTAGATTAAAATTGAATAAGGCTAACTAAAAAGAGTATTTTTTGAATGTTTAATTCTCATGAAGCCGTTTGTTGACTACAAACTTTTCTTCCTTCTATGAAAAGTCCCCATTCAGGACATCCCATCAATAACCATGGGCCTGATATCGACATTCTGCCTTAATAAGTACACTAATACAAAATGTTGTGTACATGTATCTGTAATGTTACTGTTCTGATCAAATTAATTTATTCTTAAAGTTGTCGATACTATTTTTAATTCGGAATTTCCTTATTTAAACAAATTTTTATTTTCTCTAAAGAAGTATTTAGAATACAGCATTAATGTAAGTATAAAAAAACAAGAAATTACATTTTCATTTTTTTCCTTATAAAAACTAGTTCATGTGCCAACAAAATATATTTTTTTAAGTATCAGAGGAAATTTTAAAATACTAACAAAAGTCTATTGTATGAAGCTTTCTGCTGTAATGAAATTTTTAATCGAACTTTCGCTTAATCTTTAGAGAATAATAACACAGGTGTGCAAAAATTAATGTTGGTAAAAATTGATTTGATAATTTTACCTGATACATATGTTCTTCGAAGTTGCAAATGTATGGAATTTACATAGATATAGAATCCTATATTTTAAAATAAAAGAAACGTGTAATGAAAAATGTTGTCAGAAATGTGTGTAAAAGTCCCCAGTTATCATTCTATTTTTAACACTTTGATTTTAACAGTTTCCAACAAACTGAAAAAGCGTTTATGGCATTGGTTTGTCTTCCTGCCTGTCCATACTTTAACCATATGAAATAATTGTTAATGAAAAAATTGTAATATTGTTTTTAATGTATGACTTTTAAAATATACTAAAACAATAGGTGATTCAGCAGGTAATTAAAAACGCAGCTCTTTATTCAAAGATAAATCTCTTGAATATTATACGCGTTATTTATACTCAATAAACAAATTAAGAAAATATAGTTATGCATTTTTTAATTATGAGAGTATGAGGGAAATTATACTATTTAATGAGCAAGAAAAGCTTTATCAGCAGCTTGGAAGAATAATTTTCGTCAATATTGTTATGATATCCTGAATATGATATATGAATATATTTTATTAATGTACTAGGCCATGTTTCGTATTACCTAATAATTATAATAATTTGATTTTTATAAATTATTTTATTTTCGTACAAGGTCCAACAGTCTGTGAGCAATTCTTTTTTTTTTTTTAAATAAAAGATTCCGGAAAACATACATTTTTTTTTCAGATTTACTAAAGAATGATTCTTATTAAATTTTTTATTTAGAGAAAGATGTATTTGTGTACAGAGACTCACGAGATAATTCTCATGCATTACTGCTAAGACACGTTTATTAAGTTATTTTAGCAACGTTACGCTGCACTGAATATACAGAATCAACATAGGTTTCTTAATGCATTAAAGGATGTTTTCTAAAGAAAATTGTGCGATTAACAGTATTGATTTCATTACAGAATCACAAAAAAAATATTCGGTTTGATTAATAAAAAAATGCTGAAGTTCTAGTTGTTAGTTTTATAGAACGTTTCAATTAAATTTCCTCTAATGTTTAAAAGTGTTAAGGACTTGGTGCGTATGATGTGATATATATATATTTTAATAGAATTCTCAAAGCATTATATAAATAATTATACGATCAAAAATTTAGACAAATCGAAGCAATAAATATTTAAAATTTTGTTAAGATGTAAAATGGAGCCAAAGACCCTACTTTAGAAGTTGAAAATAATATATATCAATAAGTAAATTATTATTCTTAAATTATTACACACATTAGAAAAAAAAAATATTCCTAAAAATATGTCACACATATGTTTATTTATATTCTATTGTGTGTGGCTATATATATATATATATATAATTCATTAGATAAGGAAAGAAAAGAATGAGAACGAAGAATAGTCAGTCAAATAAATCACCAAAGAATCATACACAGGTCATACAAAGTAACTAAAGATCTTAAATTGATTTAACTTTTAAGATTAATAACAATACTTACTTTATTTTACTAGACTACAATACCTGTTGAAAATTAAAATAGGACTGTGCAATTAGATTCTGAAGAAAAAAAAAAAAAAAAGTTGACTCTAGGATAGTATTCTAAGGGGAAAAAAGAACTGTGTAATGAAAAGAACCTATTAATTTTGAAATGAGCAAAAGAATTTTGTACCAAACTTTTGTACAAGACTAAATTTTAACTGAAAAGCTCATAATGCTATAAGAAGTTTTCAAGTGCTATCCTCACAGCATTGAGCAAAGAATTGTAGATTTTCAGTAATGCATATGCATTTTAACAAAATATCAATTCATAGCACGAACCTACAAGAAAAAATTTCTCTGAAATGAATTAAATGAGATAAAGACAGAATATTTTCGAGAAAAACAAAAACTGAATACTTTCCAGAAAAATAAAAACACAATACGAACCTTAAATAAATAATGAAATCAAAACCTGAACCTTCAAGTGAAAATTACCTTGCAATGAAAGAGATGTAGTATAAACATAATATTTTCTGATGTATTGAAACGCCATCCAGAGAAACTTAAATCAAAATACAATCCATAAAAACTGATTTTAAAATACTAGCAAACAGAGAACTTCGTAGATGAAAATGCCTTTTCGAGAAGTTGAGTTGTGTTTTTCCTTGTAAAATTATTTAAAAACCAATTTTTAACCATTTAAATTTTAATCTAATCTTTAGCTTTAATTTTAACCCTAAGTTTTATTTTTTATTCATTTGTTTATTTATTACTAGCCGCCTTCGGCGACCAGCTGGTTCGCGATCCTTGAAAAAACCGACTTTATGAAACTCCCGCTCGGTGGGGCCTGCGGCGCCTTTTTCCCGTTTCAGATCTTACAACAGCTTATTGACATATAGTGAAAATAGCTTTATTGAAAAAATTAATCGCAGTAAATTCCCGCTCGGTAGCCTGCGGCGCCCTCTTCCACTTTCAATATCTGAAACAGCCTGTTCGTTCACCAAATTTGATGATCTTTCAAATTTCTGATTTTAGCAAAGCCCCGGTCGGTGGCGCCTTATCCCCGTTTTAGAACATACAACACCTTCCTAGCTCATTAGAATATAAAATATTGAAAATTTAAAATATTACAGCACCATCTGGCGGCAGAAATTTCTGTAATCTACTGTTCAATTCTAAATCAACAAACCTTTCAAATGATGTATTACTTATGAAAATATTTTAATTAGTAGCTGAAGTACAAAAGAAAACCTGAACAGGAAACCTTAAAACGTGTAAATCGGGTAAAATCTCGAATTCCACTTTCGATAGTATAAAAGAACTTTAAAATATGTTTCGAATGATGTATTAAAAATAATTTAATCATAATTAGAATTTGAAATATTGAAATTTAAAATTTTACGGCGCCATCTGTCGGTAGAAATTTCTGTAATCTACTGTTCGATTCCAAATCAAAAAAGCTTTCTAATGATGTATTACTTATGAAATTATTTTAAATAGTAGCTGAGATACTAAAGGAAACCGATTCAGGAGACCTCAAAACGTGTAAATCATGTGAAATCTCGAATTCATCTTTTGATAATATAAATGTACTTTAAAATATCTTCCGAATGGTGCATTAAAAATAATATAATCATAATTAGAATTTGAAACATTGAAGTATTACAGCGCCATCTGGCGGTAGAAATTTCTGTAATCTACTGTTCAATTCCAAATCAACAAAGCTTTCAAATGCAGTATTACTTATGAAATTATTTTAATTAGTAGCTGAGATACATTAAATGTAAATTAAAATGTATTTTTTTTTTCGAAATTTCTCTCAGTAACCCGACTTATCCCTGTTTTTTTCCGAAACTTGCATAATTCTGGGCCATATAACGTTAAAAATCCTTAGTACGATATGTGAGCAGAAATTAGAATTCGAAATTCTGCAAAATATTAAAGAATAAAGGTGTTCTGGGTATTCCGTTGTTTTCTCCGAAACTCCCGTTCCTTTTCTACATCTTTGCCCCATCGCTCTCCCCCCCCCCATTTCGCCGATAATAATAATTTTAAACTCGAAAATATTCGCCATCTATTTACCTTGCCTTAAAATGTAAATATACCAACCAATTTCAAACGCAGTAACTCTTTTTTTTTAATTTTTGCCCCTTTTTCCCCTTCCTCAAGCCCTCCCTAATAATCGTACTCTTTCAAAAATATTCACAATCGAATTATCGGGCATTTAAACCAAATACTACGAAATTTCAACAGCATATCTCAATTTAAAATACTGCAAAGTATAAAAGAAAACTTAATCTTTTTCCAATAAATACGTAATTTTTTAATTTATTCATATATTTTCATGAAAATTGAACAGTAGCTTTATAATATGCTGTCTAGACCAAATATTAATTCAAATGTAACGTGAATGAAAATTTGAAAAAGTTTGAAAATTTCTATTTTTATCCCCACTATGAAGCACGTGATATCTTAATTGGGTACATTCATTTCCTTTACTATCGCAGTTGTCTCGCATGTGTTTTGTTTCCGATCGAGACAGCTTAGAAAATCGTCTGCTGATAGAATGTTTCTTTTTCTCGGTCATTTTTCAATCGACATGGGTCGACATTTTAATTAATATCTCCGCGACTAATTAAAATTTTTAAATTCTGTTTTCACTATCCCCTCGGGAAGGCTTCTGAACGCCCGTATGTCAAATTTTATACTTCTGCGTTCTGTAGTGGCTGAACGTATAGAAGCTCAGACAGACAGACAGATAGACAGACAGACAGATAGACAGAATCTTCTTTTATTATTATAGACTAGCCGCCTTCTGCGACCAGCTGGTTCGCGATCCCTGAAAAATCCGACTTTACGAAACTCCCGCTAGGTGGCGCCTGCGGCGCCTTCTACCCGTTTCAGGTCTAATAACAGCTTATTGATATATCGTGAAAATAGCTTATTGAAATCGCAGTAAATTCCCGTGCGGTAGCGCCTTCGGCGCCCTCTTCCCTTTTCAATATCTGAAACAGCCTGTTCGCTCACCATGTTATGATCTTTCAAATTTCTGACTTTAGCTAAGTCCCGCTCGGTGGCGCCTGTGGCGCCTTATCCCCGTTTTAGAACTTACAACACCTTCCTCGCTCATTAGAATTTGAAATATTGAAATTTTAAAGTATTACAGCGCCATCTGGCGGTAGAAATTTCTGTAATATATTGTTCAATTTCAAATCAACAAAGCTTTCAAATGATGTATATCTTATGAAATTATTTTAATTAGTAGCTGATATACAAAAGAAAACCTAATCAGGAAACCTTAAAACGTGTAAGTCAGGTGAAATCTCGAATTCCACTTTCGATATAATATAAAAATGAAATTATACTAAGTAGAAACTGAGATACAAAGATAATACAAACATTTTTTTAAAAGATTTGTGTCTGACTCATCTGTGGTTTTCTCCAAAACTTGCTTAATTCCGGGCTTTTTTCCGTTAAAAATTATTAGTACGAAATGTGAACTAAAATCTGAATTTGAAACTCTGTAAAATATAAAAGAATAAAAATTTTCTGGTTTTCCGTAGTTTTCTCCGAAAGTTTCGTGCAGAATTTCTTCCTCGGTTTTCCGTGGTTTTCTCCGAAACTCCTGTTCCTTTTCTACACCTTTGCCCGTCCCCCCCTTTCCGTTTGTGTCTGACTCATCTGTGGTTTTCTCCAAAACTTGCTTAATTCCGGGCTTTTTTCCGTTAAAAATTATTAGTACAAAATGTGAACTAAAATCTGAATTTGAAACTCTGTAAAATATAAAAGATTAAAAATTTTCTGGTTTTTCCGTAGTTTTCTCCGAAAGTTTCGTACAGAATTTCTTTCTGGTTTTTCCGTGGTTTTCTCCGAAACTCCCGTTCCTTTTCTACACCTTTGCCCTTTCCCCCCCTTTCCGTTTGTGTCTGACTCATCTGTGGTTTTCTCCAAAACTTGCTTAATTCCGGGCTTTTTTCCGTTAAAAATTAATAGTACAAAATGTGAACTAAAATCTGAATTTCAAACTCTGTAAAATATAAAAGAATACTGTGGTTTTCTCCAAAACTTGCTTAATTCCGGGCTTTTTTCCGTTAAAAATTATTAGTACGAAATGTGAACTAAAATCTGAATTTGAAACTCTGTAAAATATAAAAGAATAAAAATTTTCCGGCTTTTCCGTAGTTTTCTCCGAAAGTTTCGTACAGAATTTCTTTCTGGGTTTTCCGTGGTTTTCTCCGAAACTCCCGTTCCTTTTCTACACCTTTGCCCCTTCCCCCCCGTTCCGTTCCTACTTATAATTTTACACTCGAAAATATCCGCAATCGATTTAACTTGATTTAAAACCTAAATATACGAATTCCAAGCGCTGTAACTATATAGTTTTTTTTGTCCCTTTCCCCCCTCCCTAATAATTCTATTCTTTCAAAAATATTTACAATCGAATTATGAGGCATTAAAACCAAATACTACGAAATTTCAAAGCATATCTCAATTCAAAGTACTGCAAAATAAAAGAAAACTTAATTTTTTCCAAATAAAAATGTAATTTTTTTGTTTTTTAATATATTTTCATGAGAATTGAACAGTAGCTTTATAATATGCTGTGTAATCCGAATACTAATTTAAATGTAACATAATTGAAAATCTGAAGAATTTTGAAATTTGCAATTTTTAATCCCACTTGAAGAACATGTGATATTAATGATTTCCAGATGTTTTGTTGTTTCCACTCCAGACAGCGAAAAAAATCGTCTGCTGGTAGAATGTTTTTTTTTTTTTTTTTTTTTTTTTTTTTAAAACAATTAGCCGTTGAATCCCGGTCAATTTCGAGACATACATGGGTCGACATTTTAATTAATATCTCCGGAACTAATTAAAATTTTTAATTTTTTTTTACTTTCCGAACACTATAGTGAGGGAAGTATTGTAATCATGTCAAAAATTCGAATTCGAGATTTTGATGTTTCTATACGTTTCGAAGTCCAATGAGTCCGTTTTCACCATTTTTACGATGATGTATGTATGTGTGTGTGTATGTATGTGTGTATGTATGTGTGTATGTATGTGTGTATGTCTGTGAGTGAACACGCTAGCGTCTAAACGCTTTGTTCGAATAAGCTGAAAGTTGGTACGTATATTGTAAGTCCCCATAGTACGAACCCTATAGATTTTGGTGAATCTAGCACTTATAGTTTTTTTACAGGGACACAAAGAAAAATTCTTTATCATTATGGCCAAGAGACCAAAATCTTAAAAGTGTGATAGCATCTAAACGCCTCATTCAATTGAGCAAAAACTTTATACACATATTATAGGTCACAGATACTCAATCTGTATAGATTTTGGAGAATCTAGCACTTATAGTTTTTTTACAGGGACACAAAGAAAAATTCTTTGCCAAATTTTTAAAAGTGTGATAGCGTCTAAACGCCTTATTAATCTCAGCAAAGAATTTGTACACATGTTATAGGTCACATTTGAACCAACTGTATAGATTTTGGTGAATATAGCACTTACAGTTTTTTTACAGGGACACAAAAAAAAATTCTTTATCTTTATGGCCTATGAGACCAGCGATAGCATCTAAACGCCTTATTCAATTGAGCTGAAAATTTGTATGAATATTATAAATCACTGTTGCACTAACTATAAGTATTTTGGTGAATCTAGCATTTATAGATTTTTACAGGGACACAACGAAAAATTCTTTATCATTATGATCTAAGCGCTCAAAGTTCAGTAGCGTTAAATAAAACCTCGTGTGATATATGCAGAAAATTACTCAAACACTCTGTTATGGTTTTCTCTTTTTTGTTTGTTTAGCAACTCCTCTTTCTTTATTTTATCTACAAAACTGTTAGTTACTTAATGTTCGGAAAGTCGAGTGGAGTCACTCCAGATTTTTTTCACTATGCACTCGGGCAGGCTTCTGAGCACCCGTATGTCAAATATTGTAGTTCTGCGTTTAATAGGGGCTGAACGTATAGATACTCAGACAGACAGACAGACAGTCAGAGAGACAGACATCTTCTTTTATTATTATAGATTATTTTTTTCGATTGTGTAAGGAAAGTTTCCTCATTTTCAGAAATTTGACCATGTAAATTTATTTTTATATATACATGTGCATAAAAACTATATAATATACATATATGTATGAAAACTGTCTAATATATTATCTGAATTGAAAAAATAAAATAATCTTTATAATAATAATCTTTATAAGTAATATTTGTAAATATCTATCTTATTTTGCTAGGTAAATTCATTTTTGAATTTCTTCTGCAATAAAAGCATTTTCCTCATTACAAGATTCCTTAAAAATTCTCATGTTATCTATAGAAATAATCTTTCTTTTGATAGCTTTAAATTTATCCTTTAATCTTGAATTTTTAACGAAAGTTATTTGAGATGTTCAACGGAAAGTCTAAATGAAATCAGAAGAAGATAATATCTTGAGCCTAGAAAAATTTAATTAAAATTTTTCAAAGATGCATTGTTTTGAAGAAAACATAATACATAGAAAATCTGAGAAATATGTTTAGATTAATTTTATAACACTGTTTAATAAAATTTTAAAATTGTTTCCTAGATAATTTAATAATTTTGAAATTTAGAAATATGGAAACCGCACGGTTAAAGGACCATGAATTTTTAAATAATTTCTAAATCATTATCATTTATACGGTATAATATCATCCCAAACAAATATAAATAATTTAATTGCAACATATGCATATCAGAGAAAGCATTAATTACACAAATTTAAAAATGTATTATATAAAACATAAATATTATAATTTATTAGGATATTGTTTTTAATATGTATTAAGAATATTAAACAAAGATGATTTTGTATAATATAATTATTTTCTAAGAATTTAATTTATTTTTATCATTTTTAAAGTATAGCTTTGGAATTTCACATGATAACTCTATTTAGTTAATAAAGAAAAAAATATATATATTTTAAAAATACCCTAAGCCTATTTCTGTTGTCTAAGTAATAGATATAAAATTTTGTACAAAATTGAATTTAATTTAGTACGGCAGGACTTATTTTAATCTATCTCTCATATAAAGGTTTTTTATAACTATGTTCCCTAGCATTATATAATATATTCATTCTTTTAAATTCTTCTGGTATAACCTTTGCACAGGAGTGTCTTGCCAGTTTTTACAATTTTGTTGACAGTTTGACGGTGAACTAAAATGGCTATCAGAATTGCGTAAAATAAGATATTGACGAGAAATCCCTGAGCTACGTCGGTGCCAAATTTAAAATGTGGCCAAGGGGTTCTATACTGAAACTGTTTGATTTGTTTAGCACGATTTTCCTTAAATTTATTTTAATTAATTAAAAAAAAGTCTGCCCTTTTTTTTAACATAGAAATAAATATATTTACTTATTTATTTATTTTTGGCATCAGTTTTTTTTTATTATTATTTTTTCATTTCTTTTAATTATAATTAATAACATTAATTTTTATAAACGATTATATATGTGAGACACATTAAAATTTCGTGTAGGTATGCAGCAATTACACTTAAATTAAAATCAAGCGTCTATCGGTATCATAATAGTTATATTAAAAAAAAAATGGATTGCATTTGTATTTGATAGAGTTTTGCATAAATTACAAAATAAGAAACAGAAATAATATTTACATTAAATACATATTTTTTACGTTGCAAATTAGAAGATTATTGATAGAAGATTATTAGTAATTTTTTATAAAGAAAACTGTATAATAAATAGATTTTTTTTTTTCTAATTTAATTCTGTTAAACTTTTCTAAGGGGAAAAAATGGGTATATGATTTTCTTGAATAAAGGAAATTCTTATTTATCGCTAATAAGAATGCTCTGAGTCTTTGAATATCCACATTATGTAAAAATGGTTTAGGGTGGCGTTAACCAACAACCTCCCAAGTCAACATGCTGGAAGCTGAAAAAGTGCAGAGAAATAAAAAAAGAAGAGAATATCTAAACAGTTTAATTAAACTTTATTAAGTAAGACGTGGAGATTATTACCCAATATATTACATGTTGAAAGTACTTTGCTTATTATGGAGGACTGTGTAAAGCATGATACCCCTCACCCTAAAAAAAACCCTCTGGAGACAAGTTAATGTAACTATAACCCTACTTGCCCACTTTGTGATTCTGGAGAAGTAATGGTCCGGGACCATCTGTCCCGTTGTAGGGCTCTTCGATGTTCTACAGAAGAGTCGAGATATTGGGAGGCAAGATCGCTCCTAAGGCAATGACTTAGGAGCCAATGACTTCGGAGCAATGAATTTGGTCTTTTGTTCTATGTTATAATGTCTGTAATTTGATTCGTATCTTTATAGTCCACTGTAACTTTTGCCTAGCCATTGGAAAAAAAAATTAAATCCAAATGCAAACATCTTTCCTTCAGTAACCATTCATCGATTCTTCTTCAGAATCTCGAAATAAAGAACTCTAAGACTAATATCTCAGGAAGAGAAGGCTTTACGTTGAAAGTCTCCCTGCAGGTCATTACTGGAGAATCACATATAATTTCTACCCCGACTTTTTTTTTAATTCATTCCTATCAACTTTTGCATCAAAACTATTGTCGAATGTTAAAACTCCCCAAATCCATTAAATAATTTTAACTTCCTTCGCAATCCTCTCAGTCTGCTGCCAATTCAGCTAATTCAACAGACAAAAGCATTTGAAACGTAGAGGTTATTCTGAAAATTCACAATGTTTAACATATCAACGAGAACATACGTAAGCACTCCAAGCGCCCCTTCAATATATATATATATATATATCGTAAAAAAACTTACCCAAGATTCATAGGAATTTATGAGTTTTAATGTCCTTATCTGAGTGCGAAATTATGTTCGACATCACATTCGAGTGTATAAAATGACAAATTTACATTACAACCACACTCAAATTATTTGAAATTTTAAATGAGTGTTGAGCAGAAAAAATGCAGATTTATACTACAAATTAAAATGCATTAGTGTCTCTTGACAATAAATATTTCAATTATTTTTTAAGTTATAGTTGGTTGGCTGGTTGATTGGGTTTTACGTCGCACTAGTGCTGCGCAATGGGCAAATTGCGACGGTAGTTTTTAAGCTATGAATAAAGAATAATGAATTTAATAGTACATGCAGAACAGTGAACTACTCAGCGAGAAGTATAATTTAAATTTAATAGAATTTACGTATATCTATATCTATATCTATCTATCTATCTATATATATATATATGTGTGTGTGTGTGTGTGTATGTGCATATATATATATATATATATATATATATATATATATATATATATATATTTATTAACTTTTAAGTTGGATAAGAAACGCCAATTTGGTTAAAAACAGAATTCTACCTACCACTTTAGGTAACAGTTTCAATTTCGGAAAGACGAAAAAAAAAACATTATTTAATAAAAACAGAAAAAGAAATTTGCTGTATGTACAATACAATTTATTTTAAAATGTTAATTATTGCTGTTTATTGTAGGCATATATAAATTTGGTAGCATTTTCCTATATTAAGTTTTACGACTGCATAATTAAGATCGCAATTTAAAAATCAAACTCCTGTTATACTTTACAAGTTTAAAGTTCGCATATGTAAAAAGGCAAAAACAAAAATAAGATAAAACGAATCTCTCTAATTTTAAACTATTTCAAATTATAAACAAAAACTTAAACGTTTATTTGTTATTTTTTCTTAGATATATCATATAGAGCCTCTAGATAAATATTTATGTAATATAAATGATATATTATATAGATAATATATCATTTAGCCTTAACTTTAACTCTTACTTGTATTCTTATATATTGCCTATTAAACAACATATTGCTTTTCCTAATCTAAAATTCAAAATATTAGATATTTAAGTAGATTTAAAGTAATAATCATTTATCATAGAAAACATAGAAATTACGTTACTGATTTAAATAATTTTATAAAAAATACATTTTTTCTGAATTCCATTAGGTGCCTTTTTCATCATTCGTGATATACTCTTCACTTATTTCATAAAAAAAGGGTTTATGTATGAGTAAGCAACAAAATGCTTTCAGAAATATCTTAAGTAATTTCGAAAAACTAATCTGCAAAACTCTAGAGACATCATTAGATGAGTTATACCGTCTAGGAACATTTCTGATAAGAAAACCATTACACTTTGAAAAGTTATATAAAAGAAAAAAAAAGCGTAAAATGAAACAGAAAGCGTGAATATATTTATTTTTCAATGATTTTATTTTTTTCAGAAATTTATATTGAAAATATTTTGGTGTAAGTATAGTTACGTTTTAAAACTTAAATTGAACATTATATTTCATTATATTTTATGTAGGATACATGTATTGCACTAGCATTTCATTTTTTTTCTCTATTACTATAATTCGAAAGTACATTTTTTACAACATTACTTGAATTTATTGTATAGAAAAGTAAAATGTTATATCTCAATATAAAAGACAGTAAAACTTAGATATACATATCATTGAAACAAAAGCACTACGAAGACATCTTTTAATATTAAAAATAAAAGTATTACAGATATCAATATGTATGGGTGGGGAAAAAAATGTAACAGAATCAAATTTTATATAAACTATTCTTATTTCTTATAATTATTCTGAAATTTATAGTAGTGTTTAAAAAACATGACATTATTTATTATTTTATCATGTTCTTGATCAAAAGGCAAAACAAATTAAAAACTTTAATTTTTAGATGTATATTGTTTGATTATCTTTTGCTAGAAGTATAAGTAATCCTATTAAATTAATTCAGGTAACACAATTCTCAGAGCTTCTTTAATATGTTTGAAGGTTATCAACAAATTTATAAGTAGTTAATTGCCTTACAGATAGTGAAACTGTACGTGATTATGAATATATGTTTCAATATATATCGAAATTTTATTCATAAAACTTTAATTTAATAGATAAAATGAATGTTTTAATCTTTGAAATATATTATACATGAGCAAATAACAATTAATTATTTAAGAATAGTGCTTAAATGTTAACGAAATCTAATAAAGTAGCCTGCGTCTTTCTATCTTTATATTTGCTTACAGATAAGTCTTTAGTAGAAATTCTATATTCTTTTCTGTATATTCCAGACTGTGTGCTTTAATATTAAAAAGATTAAAGAAAACTTTTTTACAAAAGTGCTATATTTCTTATGCAGAATTAAACTAACTGATATACACTATCAGTACTATTCCTCATTGTTTTTTCACTTACGTAAAATGCAATAAATAAATATTTCCAGTTTAAGGACTTATTTTTTTTTTCTGAAAGTAGTAATTCAAGTAAGTCTTGTTTATTAAATAAATAAAACAATATAACTGTTGTATTTTAAATTTTTAAAAGTACCTGTATACATGGGGTCTTAGTACCACATTTCAGAATTTCTAGGAGGGGTTAGGCGCACCATGACGACTCCGAATCAAATAGCAATGTAGGGTCAGAAATACTTTCCCCACACTATTTTACTGAAGTTCTGCACACTGAAACATCAGAAATAAAAAGTGTGTGAATATTTGTTTTAATAAAGAGTGTGTATGTACAAAAGAATCATGGGTAAATGGTAGTATTTAAAGTTTTGGCTATCGACTGCAATGCAAGCTTCACGTCTACGACGCAGTTATTCTGAACTTATCTTGATATTCCTCTGCAGCTACTGCGATACGTGCAACCAGAATATTCAGAATTTCCTTCGCTTCTAGATGTGAGGCTTGCTCTGAAGTAGGTGGACAAAACTCAGAACACTGCCTTTGACGTATGCTTCTTTTGTTCATGTACATTTATTATTAAACAGATATTGAATCACGTGGTGTCTTTTTACTTATTATGATTCCGTACACATCATAGTGTGCGAAAAGCAATTTCGACCCTACATACATGATTCCGACCTAACATATATTTTCCGAGCTATATGATTACGAATCGTTGGGATGCACATTACTTCGACTACAAGTTCTCAGACCTGATTCTGAGATGCCCTGTATAGTCGTTTGTATAACCCCAGAAAGTTCAAATAAAAACCTGGTTACGGAAGTAATGTGGGTGTTGACTTATAGCGAAAAAAATAATCAAAATTTTCTCGTGATGAAAAATTTTATGTACAAAGAAAATTGCGAAATTTCAAACGACAGACTTTCTAAGAGCTTGGCCACTCTTCGTTGCCCTCACTTTTTAATTCTATCACACTAATAAAGAGGTAAAGTGTCAGAAATAACTTCGATATAAAAATTTTACATGAATTTTTACAGGTTTTAAACTTTTTTTTCTGGAATAATGAAATTATCATGGTTGTTACTTACTAGATATACTCCTTTTTATTTCGTCGCATATCATATTATAATATATATTCTGAAATCATTATGTAAATAAACTGTCGTTGAAAGTATTAATATCAACGAAAGTCTATCTTGTTTCCCCATTATAGAATTACTACTCCGATGAAAAAAAAAATAGATGAATGATGAAAGAATATATGGAAAAATGATGAAAAAAAGAAATGATATGAAAGAATTATGATTGAAAATATGGTCAAGGGAATTGCAAACCTAATTTATCAAATAAATAATCGATGATATCAAAGATAAATCGTCATAACATAAATCTACATACAATATAGATTATAAGAATGTAAACATTTTACAAAGGAATAAAAAATTATGTTTAAAATAGCAAGTGAAAAAAAAAAAAATCAAAATATTAAAATACTTTACAAAATGGCTCAAAAAATTAGATTATGCAATTATTTTCCGTATGACTTACAGAACAACTATAAATTTCATTAACTGTGGGACTAACAGGTGTTTCGCGAAAAGTAAAAAGTAGTTTGGCGTTTGATTTTTCTTCAGTGTTTGCTTTATATTGGACGAACGTGTGACAAATCTTAGGTTATGAAATTTCGTATTGTACACTTGCACAATGAAGGAAAAATACAAAGGAAATTAAATATTCTCAAGCGAAGTGTGAGTAGAGTTTTGAGAGAATATTCTAATAACAAATGTTTTCAAAATAAACACTTTAAAGGTGGTCGAAAACCAGTAACTTTAGCTAGAAAGAAAATAAAATAATAATAATAATAATAATAATAATAATAATAATAAAGATTGTGAAAAAATATCGCTTTCGAAGTTTGAGGTATCTGCTGGGAAAATGGAAAGAAATGGGTACAAATGCCTCTAAATCTACAACATTACGACGAGTACGCAAATTATGTTTTAGATCATGTTTGCCTAAGACAAAGCCACTCTTATCATCTAAGATAATGACTTCTATAGTTAAATGTTGCAAACAAAGGCTATTTTGGGTTCAAGATCTCTGAAAAAAGGTACTCTTCAGCGATAAAAGTATGTTTTATGTGTCCCATGTGACCAAGATATACAGTCGGTAACAAAAGTGTCCGAACACTAGCAAAAATTCCTATGTAAAAAAAATTCACTTCATACGATTTTGTTGAACAAATCCTTGTAAAATCCTGTACTTAGTAAGTGTAAGAGCATGATTGGATAAGGATTTATTTTACAAAACCATATGAAGTGTACTTTTTTGCTTAGGGATTTTTGCTATTGTTTGGAAACTTTTGTTACCGACTGTACGTGTTTGGAAACTTAAACAAGTAGCTTTTGCTAAAAAGTGTTTAAAACATCTGTTTAAATTTGCGACATATATCATGGTATGAGACTGCAGGATTACTCAAGGCCCGGGTAGGTTGTGCATAGTTCACACAAATGTCAATTCAGAAGTATAACAGGAAATTCTTGAACACTTCACGATAACTTCATCTATGGATTTATGCGATGGCGATTTCGTATTTCAACAAGATTCAGCTTCTTGCCACACTTCCAACTCTTCCACTTCACAACTAAACGGCTAAAAAAGAAGGAAATAAATGTATTCCCGTTGCCTTCGAACTCCATTCGAGAATTTCTGGAGAATTATGAAAAAACGACTTCAAGAATTTGCACCAAGTAGCAAAAAATACCTTGGTTCATAGCTTGCAAAATACATGGTCAAATTTTGGCAAATAATTCGAAAACCTAAATTCGCGAACCTTGGCAAATAATTCGCTCAATAATATGCCAAACCGTTTAAAAATTGTCATTAAAGCTAAGGGTTATGCAACAAAGTACTAATTAGCATGTAAAACTCTTCGAGTTTACATTGTATTCAATATATTTACATTATTCTAATATTTTGAACCACGTTATAAAGTAATATTCTAGTTTTTTTTTTTTTTTTTTTTTTCACTTGCTGTTTTAAATATATATTCTATTTCGTTGTAATATATTTCAATTTTTGTAATCTGCAAAATATGTAGATTTGTATCATGATAATTTAGATTTCATACCATTGATTATTTATTTGATAAACAGATTTGCAATTCCCTTGACCATATTTTCTTACATTATTCTAATTTTTTGTTAAAATGAAATGGAGTTGAATAATTCCCACAATTCCCCCACCCCTATTTTTGGGTGGGGGAGCAATGCTGCAATTTTTCTTTCTGCAAATTTTTTTTTTTTTTTTTTTAGTTTAAAGGTTTAATTATTAGTGTGCACGTACGTCATTCACATTTGGGTGAATGATTATTTAACTATGGTTACAGATTACAAATTTTATGTTTTATTTAATGTCTTCTAATGAAACAAAAAAAATCTTCAATTCTCTTTTTTAGTAATTATTAAATAGTGAAAAATTTTTTGGTAATTTTTTTTTTTTCAGAAGTGACTTATACGGTAGTTTTTTTTTTTTTTTTTTTTTTTTAATACAAAAAAAATTTTAACTTTAAAGTAGGTGGAGATGGAATTTCGAATTATTGTGGATCTATACTGTAAAATTTGTACAAAGTTTTATAAAAAGTTTTATTCTACATATTTTTAACAAGCAATATTCGAAAATAAATAAAATTCATTTAATACAGTATACTATCTAGGTTGAATTTGGCAATTTATTGTTATTCCTTTTAACAATTTATTACTTTCATAAATTCTGTAATTACCTGTAAGAGGCATATTTTAAAGTACTGTATATTATACTAATCTCAATTCATCCCAAACATTATTTTTTTCCCTTAATGAAAGAACATCTTTAAAATTTTATCAAAAAATGTACCTCATAATATTACAATATAAATACCCTTATTCCATAAAACATAATTATTAATCTGATTTATATTTTTTATAAAATTAAATTTAAAATGTTTTTTTATATAAAATTTCCTTCTATTCTTTTTTAAAGAAATATTGAAATAGTTTACAAGTCGATAAAAAAACATATTATGCATTTCTATTTTCCTACACATTTCCTAAAACATTCAGCAAAGATTTGACAGAATTTTTTTGCTCTTTCAAAATTTAGGAAATTCCCAAATGTCAAATATGATAAATTATCTTTGAATATCCCCTGTAAACATAATTAAGTAATACGTTTCTCGGAAGTTCTTAAAGCAGTTTTAAAGTAAAAAATTTCAATAATCTATGCGTGTTTGTTAACAAAGTGTAATAAGTATCGTAATATGTATGAGGATTTAATTTCTATACTAAACAAAAGCATTTTGCATAGAAGATAGTGTTAAAATTTAATCCTGGTGCATTTGCTTGTTCTAAGTGTAATTTGATAAACAGAATTATAGACCTTGAGTACATAATATGAGGAAAACTAATTATTATTCCATGCTTTCAAGTGAAGTCCTTAAAATAATTTCATAGAAGGAAAAATACTCAAATATGTATTTTTGTTTCAAGAACACAGATAATACCATACTTTTGATGATCTCATTTAAATACTAGTAAAAAATATTTTGCTTGAAATATGTACAGACGGTAACAAAAGTATCCGAACATTAACAAAAATTCCTCTATAAAAAAAAAAAAAGTAGAGTTAATACTGTTTTGTTAAATAAATCCTTGTCGAATCATGTTCTTTGTCAGTCTAAAAACATGATTCGACAACTATTAATACAACTCTACTAAAAAAAGCTAATGTGTAAGTTTTCAAACTATTCATTATTCGAAGGATAACAGTTTACATTTTCTCCAATTTATGACGTAATTTTAGATTGTGACATCAAAATTTATTGAGGGAGTAAAAAAAATATCTATCAAATTTCATCAGCGGAGTTTGTGCTTCTGCTTTTATTAACTTTGAATCAATCTGTAAAATTTCTCGCATATTATCGTCTCTATGATTTAACATCTTTTAAACATACAAATATAACGTATTTTTTGTCTAAATTTTATCTAAAACTTTTGACATTTTTCAAATGTATTAAAAATTAAATGGATTCTTTTTGAAAATATTTTGCAAAATTTTGTTTTTACCTTTATACTCGCATTGTGACTTTTTACCACTTGTGGAAAATAAAACTAACACATTTACTGACTCCCTTTTACTTGCATGTAAATTGAATACATAAAATATTGATTCAAGTAGCAACTAAATAAATACCATAAATCATGGACACATCATTAATGTAACATAATAATATGAAGGAAATAAAACTAATAAATTTTAATAACAAAATATTCCATATAAAACATCTTTAAGCATTAAAAATTAATTTTTATGTACTATGTATTTCCAATAATTTTTACATAATATAATAAAGCGTAAATAACTTATAATAATTTTAATTGTATAAAGAATCAAAACCTTACCAAGGATTATTTATTATAATTTTCCATATCAGTACAGATTTAATTCATATAATAATGAGATTTAATAGCTTAATCAAATAAATTATATTTATAAAAATATATTTATAAATGCTTCAAGAGATTAATTTTTTCATCTTAATATAGAACTTACGGGAAATTTCGCAAGCATAATCAAAAGAAGATAAACAAATTATTAAAATGTTTATTATTATTTTTTTTTATGTCACAATTATTCCTTTCGAAAACGAGAACTTTACTGTAATAATAAACTCTAATTATTATAGAAAACTAAGCCCAAAGAAAAAACATTAGACACAATTCTTTATTTCGACACTGTATGCTTCTGATTAAAATATTTTTGGGAATCAATGCTTTTTCTTAAAAGTAATCATACGTGACACGGAGTGATTTTAGATGTCTATTGGTCGTTAAAGGAGCTATCAAATAGGAATAACATCAGAGTTTAGATTCTGAATTGGAATACGTCTCTAGTTTTATGATCTATAAAGTGCTCCAGAACATTATCGCTAATGATATTTCGTCCAGAGATTTTGCGGGTTTGTGTGAGAAAAGAAATGTAATATTACCAACAACAAATTTTGTGTTTTAGAAAATATGTTTAAAAGAAATGCATCTAAGTAGCATTATAGGCTTAAATATTAAAAATATCTAAATTTCACGCGTTAATATTTAAATGCAAAATATTATTAGATTTTCTATATTTTACTTTTTTACAGATTGTAGGTTTTTGATTTGCTATGTGCTATCGGTTTATGTAATTTTATTTATTTATTTTTTTTTTCTATGACTGGTAGAAATAAAATAAAATTTAAATATTAATGTATTAATGAATTATCAATTTGCCTTTTGCATCTCTTAAAATTATTCTTAATAATTTCGATAAGATAATTTTGTGTGATATGCCGAAGTAATTTGGAAAGAAAAAAAAGAACCCAACACTTTTATTAATTTAAAATTATGTTAGTTGTATATCCAGATGTGAAACTGTATTCATTTGTAATTAGTTATAATAACGCTTTATGGCGAGAAAGTTCGATAAAATATGTTCAAATGTGCGGAAATATTTGTTTTTCTAAAATTTTGAAAACAATTATTCTATCTCTTTAGAATATATTTACACATTTATTATAAAAATTTGTAAATAAATAATCAATGTTTGAAGATTTTTTTCTATCTTCTTTCTTAAAAGAATACAAATAATTCTCTGGTGTAGTGTATTTTATCATTAATAATCATATGAGAGTATGATTAGATTAATGTTATACATACTACCGATATACTTAAAAATTTTATGATTTATGAAATGTTGTACTCTAACATTAATTTAGACATATTCATTGTTTTGGTGCAAAGAGTGAGTATAAGATAGAAATTATTTGATTCATTGTATACTAGCATGTTTTCGCCGCTTAACTAATCTTTATACATAAAGGATTCTCAAAATTTCATGTCACTTAGTTTTATAAACAATCACAAGAATGAAAGATTAATAGAAATTTCATTGAAATTAGTTGAAAACTAGGTTTAGGTTCTAGGTGCCATCAGTAGCAAATTTCTAGCCCGAAACATGCGAAGTTTGGGTTACTCGCGAATTTAAAAAGGAATTTCTATTTTTGTCTTCAATAACTTAAACCCTTACTCCTTAAAATTTAAAATATTTTTATTTATTTACTAAGATTTCTAAGTTAATAAGGGAGTTTTTACAAAAAAGAAAATTTGCAACGTGATTGAAATAATTCGATGTTTTTGTACTCGAGTCTAGTTTCCCCATGTATAATTCCTTCGCCGGAAGGTAAATTGAAGTCAAGTTATGGTTTCAGAAGTGCTTTTGCCACCTTCTTTCCTCCCGGGATGAAAGGGGAAATTTTGAAATACTTCGTCTTACTGGATGTCAGAGATTTAGAAATAATTTTTTTACCAAAATTCGTGACCCAGTCCCACGCTGTTAGATATTGTCCATGTTTTATTTTATTCTCTCATTTTTATATTTTTAACTCACGTGATGTATTTTTGTTATTGTAAAAAAAAAAAGAAAAGATTATTCAGATGATGCTCGTGCGCGTGCATCTAGTTTCTTTTTCTCAGTATTCAAATTTTTCAATGGAATAAAAGCAGCAAGTAGATTTTGTTGTTAGAAATTATTATTTAGTTTTTTAGAAAGCTTAGGAGTTTAAAATAACTTCTTTTGTATGCTTTAAGTTTATTTGGCGTCCGCAATTATATATATAGTAAGCTAGAGAGTTAAAATAACTTTCTTTTTGTACGCTTAAATAACATTTTGTGGCGTCCGCGACAGGACGAAGTAAAACAATGTTTCAAGCAATTAAAGGTTTTAGAAAAGCCGATCTGAAGTTTGTAGCGGAAGAGCTTGGCGAAATAATTCCTCCTGAATGTACTATTGCTACCTTGAAGGAAATTATTTTGAATAGCAACGAATATAAAAATGATCCCAGTTTTGTGCAAGAAATTCTATCAACGGCTGTTGTTGAGAGGCAAGAAAAAGAAAAATTGAAAGTCGAGCAAGAGCAACAAAAACTTAAACTTGAACAAGAAGAAAAAATTGAATTAGAAAAGCTTAATCAAGAATTAGAGATAAAGAAGATGGAATTAGACCAACAGTTGGAATTGGCTAGAATACAGTCACAGGCCTACATTCAAGGGGAGTCAATTTTAACTGTTAATGAAAATAATTCATCTAGAAGAAAAATTTCCTTACCCAAGTTACAATTCCGACAATTTGATGGGGATTTAAAAGAATGGCTACCATTCTGGAGTCAGTTTGAGCAGATAGATAAAGATAACGATATTCCTCCAGAAAACAAATTCCAGTACCTCATTCAAGCAACGGTCGCTGGTTCCAGAGCACGAGAAGTCGTAGACAGTTTTCCGCCAACTGGCGCCAACTATGCCAAAGTTATAGAGAGTCTAAAAGCTCGTTATGGAAGAGATGATCTTCTAGTTGAAGTGTACGTTAGAGAATTATTAAAATTAATTATAGTTGCTCATACAAAAGAAAACTTTTCTCTTACTTCATTGTACGATAAACTTGAATCATATTTAAGGGCTCTTGAAACGTTGGGTGTCACTACTGATAAATGCGCTTCTATATTATATCCTATGGTAGAATCCTGTTTTCCAGCTGAATTTTTGAAAGCTTGGAATAGAAGTAACATTGTTTCTACTAGTTCTGATGCGAAAGAACGGTTGGACAATTTGATGCAATTTCTCAAATGTGAAGTTGAAGGAGATGAAAGAATAAATTTGGCGGTAGCAGGTTTTGGTCTGGCGAAGAAAAATGATGACCGAAATTATAGAAAAAGAAGGACTTATACTGATGTTGTTAAGCCTATACCCACTGCCTCTACTTTATTAACGACTTCTTTTAAACAGGATCTAAAGAAAAATTGCGTGTTTTGTAATGGAAAGCATATGAGTTCAGACTGTTTTACGGCACGAAAGATGAGTTTTAATGAGAAACAGAATGTTCTAAAGGATAAGAAGTGCTGTTTCCTCTGTTTGGGGTCACGTCACACTACCAAACAGTGTAAAGCTGTCCTGAAGTGTTTTATCTGTGACAGAAAACATTCCACCGTGATGTGCCAAAGTCTTGATAAAGGCAAAACAAATGAAAGGGAAGAGAAAGAAAAGTCAAATGAAAGTGAAGTAAATATGGCAAATTTCAATAAAAATCCAAGGGTATTTCTTCAAACTCTCAAAGCAAAAGTCGTCTCTGATAATAAAGAAAAGGATATTCGTCTAATTTTAGATACTGGTTCACAAAGATCGTATATTTTGAAGAAATTAGCAGAAGAAATGAAATATGCAGCCATTAAAAAAGAAAAGGTTGTACATTCACTTTTTGGCGGAGTCTCAACCAAAGAATATGAACATAGCTTTTATAAAATAAGATTAAGAGATTTGACAGGGAAATTCAGATGCAATTTTGAAGTTTTGGATCAAAATATTATATGTGAAAATGTTAAGCCTGTGGGAAAAGGTTCTTGGCTGAAAGAATTGGCCGAGAAAGGCATTGTTTTGACAGATGTTGGCGATGCAGATGAGTCTATTCAAGTACTGATTGGAGCCGATATAATCGGTAAACTATTGACAGGTCGAAGAGAAGTGTTGTCTTCTGGGCTAGTTGCAATGGAAACACTTTTTGGCTGGACATTAATGGGAAAAGTTCCTCAAGAAAGTTCATCTAAAGAAAATTTAGCTCTATCAGTTACTTCCATGTTTGTAAAAGAAGCAGAAATTTCTGACTTATGGAGATTAGATTTACTTGGAATAAGTGATCCAATCGAAAAGCTATGTAAGATGGAAGTAGATCGTCAAGTAAAAGAGCACTTTCTACAGACAGTAACACGGAATAAAGACGGTCGTTATGAAATATCCTTACCATGGGCTGAAGATAAACCACCTTTACCTGATAATTTGTGTTTAGCCAAGAAAAGGTTAACCAATGTCACACAAAAACTACTTGCGAGTAATATTTATGAAAAATATGAGGAAGTACTTTTAGGATGGCTTGGCGACAAAATTATTGAAGAGGTCCCTGAATGTGAAAGGTCCTTTTATGGACACTACTTACCTCATCGACCAGTTATAAAGGAGAATAGCACTTACTCCAATTCGTCCAGTATTTGACGCATCAGCAAGAATCCAAAACCATCCATCTTTGAATCAATGTCTACACTGCGGTCCAAATCTCATTGAATTAATTCCTGACATACTTTTGCGATTTAGAGAAAATAAATTCGGTGTCTTAGCTGATATCAAAAAAGCGTTTTTGCAAATAAGCATCCGGAAAGAAGATCGGGATTTTTTACGTTTCCTCTGGTGGAGCAATCCAGAACAAAGTGAGCTGAGAATATTTCGTCATGCTAGAGTCGTTTTTGGAGTCAAGAGTTCACCTTTTTTGCTAGCTTCAGTAATAGAATACCATATTAAAAATGATGAAGAATACGACCCAGAACTTAAGCAAAGATTGTTGAGAAGCTTCTATGTTGACAATGTTGTTACGAGTGTCCGTACAGAGGAAGAGTTAAAGAGATTTATTACTTGCTCTAAAAACCTAATGTCTAAAGGCGGATTCGACCTAAGAGGATGGGAACATACAGAAGAGAGAAAGGACTCGGAACACAATAAAGAAGCTGTTGTACTTGGATTACACTGGAACAGATTTTCGGACATTTTAAAGGTCAATGTATCCTGGACGAAAGATGTAAACCTGGAGAAAATAACAAAACGTACTATGCTATCAGTGGCACATAAAGTTTTTGATCCAATTGGTTTTACTTCACCAGTCATGATTTGCCCCAAGATGATGTTACAGAAAACCTGGAAAATTGGTTTAACCTGGGATGAAGAAATTACCGGGGATCTAAAAAACGAGTTTATCGGATGGTTTCGTGAATTAAATATATTGGAAGAAATTGAGATTCCGCGATACATTCAAGTCACTCCAGATAATTTAAAAAAATGTACTCTTCATACATTTTGTGATGCTAGTAATCAGGCTTATGCTGCTGTTGTATTTTTGAGAATAGAAAAAGCTGATCAAGTGAAATTATTCCTTCTGGCTGCCAAATCCCGCATCAGTCCTTTAAAGTGCCCAACTATACCTCGAATGGAGCTTTTAGCGGCTTTGATTGGTGCTAGATTATCGAAATCAGTAACAGATGCATTCAGTTGGGAAAATATGGAAAGATATTTTTGGAGTGATTCCACGACAGTTCTTGCATGGATAATCAGAGAAGAGAACTGGTCAGTTTTCGTCAGGAACCGAGTTCAAGAAATCAGGAGTTTGACTGATCCTTCTTTATGGAAATATATACCCAGTGAAATGAACCCATCGGATCTACCCTCTAGAGGTTGTAAAGCCAAACAACTTGTCTCTCTCAAATGGTGGGAGGGTCCATCGTGGCTTAAGAATCCATATGAGTATAATAAACATATGGATTTCATCTGCCAGAATATAAATGAAGAAGACGTTGAAAGAGAAAAGTTAAAATCTACAAAATTACTGATAAATGTAGATGAAAATTCACAGAATACTTGGTACTATCACTATTTTTCATGTTATGAGAAAATCGTTCGCCTTGTGGGATGGATTCTCCGTTTTAAACACAATACTTGTAATCCAAAGGATAAAGTGAAAGGGGAATTGACAAGTCAGGAATTTCACAAAGCAGAAATGAAAATAGCTTGGATTATTCAGAAAGAAGCTTTTTCCTCTAAAGATTATGAGAAATTGAAAACTCTTGAGACTTTCAAAGATGAGGAAGATATAATACGCGTGAAAACTAAAATTTTGTATAGACAAGACAAGAAGGATTTTCTCACACCTATCGTTCTACCATCTAATCATGAAGTTGTTAAACGACTAATTTCATATTTTCATCTGAAAAATTGTCACGCAGGTCCTCAGATTCTTTTAAATTTGATTAGAGAAAAATATTGGATTTTGAATGGAAGAAGAACTGTGACATCTGTTTTATCTAAATGTACTACTTGTAAAAGATTCAACTCTAAGAGCGTGGAATCTTCGCCTATTTCTCTACCAGAAAATCGAGTGAAAGATGCAGCTGTGTTTCAGGTCATTGGTATTGATATGGCTGGTCCTTTGTTTCTAAAGACAATCAAAAGAGTTGGGTTATCTTGTTCACATGTGCTATCTATCGGGCAGTACATTTTGAACTTGTTACATCAGCATCTACCGAGGTTTTTTTGATGGCTTTAAGAAGATTTGTATCTCGTAGAGGAAGATGTTCCATTATATATTGCGATAATGGCTCTAATTTTGTTGGTGCAGCCAACTATTTGAAACGACTGAACTGGAATCATATACAAAAGGATGCAGCAACCAATTCAATTGAATGGAAATTCAATCCGCCAACTGCGGCGTGGTGGGGCGGATGGTGGGAGAGGCTCATCGGACTGATGAAAGATCTATTAAAAAGAGTCCTTGGGCGAGCGTGCTTGAATTATGAAGAAATGATTACTGTATTGGCTGATTGCGAAAGCATTATCAATTCTCGACCTTTGACTTACATGTCAGAGCAAGAATCTATTAAGCCAATTTCTCCTGCCATGTTTTTGAAAGATATTCATGAATATATTGTGCCAGACATTGATGCAGTCGAGGGAAACTCTTTCAAACGAAGGCTTAAATACAGACAAGCATTGCAGAAAAGTTTAAGAAATCGATTTAGATCAGAGTATTTAGGTTTACTTATTCAGCGACCGAATGTGAGAAGAAGCCAACAGACAGCTTCTGTAGGAGACATTGTATTGGTGGGAGCGGACAATAAAAAAAGGATGCACTGGCCATTAGGACGCATCATAGAGCTTATTCATGGCAAAGATGGAAAAGTGCGACTCGTAAAGTTACAAACATCTCATTCAGAGATACTTCGACCAATACAAAGAATCTATCCTCTAGAAGTATCATCTAGGGACGGTGCTGAAAATACGTTTCCTAATCCAGCTGTGAAGGAAGCACAAATTAAAAAGCCTTTGGAGGATAAGTCCTGCAGGGAAATTAGAAAGACTAGATCTGGAAGACTAATTAAAATGCCAGACAGACTGATTTTATGAAGAAGAAATCTTCTAGAGATATCAAAATGAAGAGTTTTGATTATAAGATATAATCAAAAGGTGGGAGGATGTTAGATATTGTCCATGTTTTATTTTATTCTCTCATTTTTATATTTTTAACTCACGTGATGTATTTTTGTTATTGTAAAAAAAAAAGAAAAGATTATTCAGATGATGCTCGTGCGCGTGCATCTAGTTTCTTTTTCTCAGTATTCAAATTTTTCAATGGAATAAAAGCAGCAAGTAGATTTTGTTGTTAGAAATTATTATTTAGTTTTTTAGAAAGCTTAGGAGTTTAAAATAACTTCTTTTGTATGCTTTAAGTTTATTTGGCGTCCGCAATTATATATATAGTAAGCTAGAGAGTTAAAATAACTTTCTTTTTGTACGCTTAAATAACACACGCAGAATCGTCAAGTCAGTGTTGAGTTACATTTCACCCCATTTCAGTGGCTGATTTGAAGCTGAGTCAACCACCCTCATGGGGGAAAAAAAAACTTCCATCTGTTTCCCCTTTTACAGGAACACCGTATTGGAAGTAGCACGTAAATATGTAGGCAAGTTTTAATCTACAATAATCAATAATCACTATTTTTTTTTATAGTCTTGTTAGTCACATACAGAATTTTCAAAGAATTTGGTTCTGCGTTATAAATCAATGAAAGTTTCTGGCAAATTACAGAATTCTATTTTTGTTGAGCTTCCAAACGTCGGCAACCCTAAGCTGAAATTTTTCGCCAAATTCAGTTGCTAAGACGCCAAATTCAATGCCAAACCGCCAAAATCGATACTAAGACTTTGCGTTGGCTACAAACTTGGTGCTTGGCGAGATTATCGATCAAATTTGGAGGGCAAATATTGTTTTCGGATAGCCAGGGTTAGTAAATATTTTCTAAATTTTAACAGAATTAATATTCTGGTAAAATATATCGTTTCTCGTCACTAATTTTTGCCAAATAGAACAAAAAAGTAGACCATCAACACTCAAATGACTTTTATTGAACTCAAGCTGTTCATTTGACAATGAGAGATTCTGTAATAAGCCGTGGAGCACTATTCCTGAAAAAAAAAAAAAAAAAAAAAACTTACTATATTTGTCTCCGCGGTATGCATAATCCAATTATTAGAACTTTTGTGGCTGAAGTAGCTTTTTTTTTTACCTTGCTTGAAAAATTTGTATGTTTTCATAACAATATATATATCAGTGTTGTGCAAGTTCACAAAAAAAACGAACTAGTTCAAACTCAAGTTCATCGTGTAAAAAACGAGTTAGTTCGCGCTCAAACTCATGTCTGAAAGAAATGAACGCGTTCAGGTCAAGTTCATTTTTAAAAACGAGCGAAGCTCACTAAAAGTTCATTTTTACGTACATTTTTTTTTAATAGATCTTATCCTCTGTAAACACTTTCATAGGTAATTTCCCTTTTTTTTTTTTCTAAAATTACCAATTACCATGAAAATTATTTTTAATTTTACGCTTAATTAAACTTATTAACTTATAATTCTTAATTATAACTTATTAATTTAATTGTGGTAAAAAATTATTTAGCAAACACTTCTGAATAGTGTACCCACTGTTTTTGCATGGCTTTTTATTCTCAAATTTTCAATACGTTTGTTTATGGGCATGAGAACTTATTAATAGGAAACAAATTCTATCATTTAGAGGTTCCGTTGTTTTAAATCAGTGTTGCGCAGGACCGCGTTCATGAGTTTAATTAAAACTTTTTTCAGTTTTGAGCTGAATTTCGCTCGTTTTTTAAATTGTGAACTTGAGCTGAGCAAAGTTCGTTTCCTCATGAATTTGAGCGGGAAAAGTAACTCAAACTCATATGGATTTTATTCCTTTGGGAAAAAAATTTTATATTCTTGGTAGCAATCCCGGAAAAAGGGGCACCGGAAAAAAGGGCACCCGGAAAAAAGGGCACTGGAAAAAAGGGCATTTTTTCAATTCGCAATTCGCAAAATAATAAATACCAAATAATAATATATAAAAATGGCTTTCAAATTACACATTTAGAAATTTCAATTGATTTGGTACAACATTAATTTAGCATATACCTCGGGGAAGATGGGGGGAGGGGGAGGGGGCAGGAGCAGATCGAAAGAAAACAATTGTTTTTACATAAACTCTTACCGATTTTCATGAAACTTTGTATAATCACGTACAATTTGTGAAAAAATTACTGTAAGTGTCAGGCAAACTTTAGGGGGGGGGGTTAAAGAGGGAGGTGCAGAGGAAAATGAAATTATCTTTTATATCACAGTTTTACCTACTTTAATGATATATTCTATAACTATCACTAACTTTTTATGAAGATCACAGTGAGAGTATTATATACCTGGGGGGAGCAAGGTGGGCAGATAAAAATAAAATATATTCTTCTTATATTACTGTATTATTGATCAAACATTTTTTTTGTACAATCACGTATAATTTATTAAAAATTTACAGTAAGTGTCAGACATACTTAGTGCGGGGGGGGGGGTAACCAAGAGGGGGGGAGAGGAAAATAAAATGATTCTTTATATCACCATTTTAGCGATTTTAATGATATATTCTATAACTACCACTTAATTTTCATGGAGATTACAATGAGTGCATTATATAACTGGGGGGGGAGGCAAGGGGGAACCGATGAAAATAAAATATATTCTTCTTTAAACTACACTATTATCGATTTAAACAAAAACTTTGTATAATAGAATACAAATTGTGAAAAAAATCACAGTAGGTTAGACATACTTGGGGGGGGGTTAAAGAGAGGGGGGACAGAGGAAAATAAAATATCTTTTTATATCACAATTTTGCCGATTTTAATGACATATTCTGTAACTATCTCTTACTTTTATGAAGATCAAAATGAGGGTATAATACATTTGGGGGGGACAAGGGGGACGCAGATAGAAGTAAATTATATTATTCTTTAAACTACCGCATTGTCGATTTAAAAAAACTTTGTATCTACGCAATTTTCCGCTTATGAAAAATTACAGTGAGTGTACACATATCAGGACGATTTGCTAAGAGGGGGCAGAGTGAAGAAAATGTTTGTTTTTACATAACCATGCTACCTACTTGTATGAAACTTTGTACCACTATCACTTTCATTTTATTAAAATTATAGTGAAAGTTAACTAAAGTTGATAAGAGGGGGGGTAGGGGGGGGACAGATGGAAAATAAAATAATCTTTTTAAACAACACTTATTATTGTTTGTTTTATTGTTTTATTTGCATTTTGTGTAAGTATCAATTACTATTAATGAAAAATTATACTGAGGTATGCAAAAATTCAATGTATAATTTAAATCTGTAAAAAAATTATTCAAAAATGAATTTTCTTCTTTTAATTTGTGTCTTTTGTCCTTCCCCCGATGTAGATATAAAACACTTACACTCTCGTTGATGTTTAGCATCAGTTTTACAAGGAGAAATTTAAAAAAGTGCCCTTTTTTCCGGTGCCCTTCTTTCCGCAATCCAAAATTCAATACATTGTTAATATCAGACATTAATTAAAAGTTAATATCAAACATTGGTAAAAGATTATTCTACAACAAATTTTTTTTCTTTGATCTGTCTCTCCCCCTCCCCTCGTAGAAACAAAAATTTTTGCTATCGTCCATGTTTAACAAGTATTTTACAAGTAACAATTAAGAAAAGTGCCCTTTTTTCCGGTGCCCTTTTTAAAGGATTGCGGAAAAAAGGGCACTTTTCTTAATTTCTCCTTGTAAAACTCATGCTAATCATCAACGAAAGCGTAAGTTTTTTATTTCTACGTGAGGAAGGGGGGGGGATGGACAAAAGAGACAGATTAAAAGAAGAAATTTCATTTTTTAGCAACTTTTTTACAGATTTAAATCATGCATTAAATTTTTGAGTACCTCCCAGTAATTTTTCATTAATACTAACTGATATTTACACAAAATGCAAATAAAACAATAAAACAAACGGTAATAAGTGTTTTTTAAAAATATTATTTTATTTTTCATTTGCCCCCACTACCCCCCCCCCCCTTATCAATTATAGGTAACATTCACTATAATTTTAATAAAATGAAAGACACTCGTACAAAGTTTAATATAAATATGCAGCATGGT
>OZ005660.1:231452489-231514459 GCA_963930645.1 Salticus scenicus
ATCGCTGATTGGTTAGCAACTTGTTGGCGAGGTTTTTGAATCGTTTCTCTGTCAAGCGAGGCAGCACCCACAACAAATACCGATAAATGCATCGAGGATGGTGGTTACCCTACTTTAAGAAACTGCGCATCATGAGGAACACGGATTAAGAGTTTAGGATGTACTACGAATGCTACGGAAAAGTAGTAATTTTCATCTTCTTGATAGAGGGCGAACAGATCTTGACAATATACCAATCAGCGCGTTTGTTTAAATTTGTTGCGGTTCATTAGTCGTTCTCGGAAATCGGATGATGAGAGAAGCCGAAGGGGCGGGCTTTCACTTTCTTCCGAAAAGTTTCAAACATACTACACCAGGCGGCGATCGGATCGTTTACCTCCAATCGTCTGACTATATGGAATAGAAAGCTCCGGTTTCCGCGCTGGCTGCCCTATCTTGTATTTCATCCTATAGATAGTCTTAATCCGTGATGAGAAACCACAGACTAAGGAAATACTTAGACCGGGCAAGGCGGTTCTAAAAGTGAAGTCTCAACTGTAACCGAGCCGCCACATTGGTATAAGCAAAACATTAATGCGTTTTTCGTACAATCGTATTGGTATTATTCTATATTAATTGTAAAGGAGGCTATAAATCGTGAAAAATGGCTTGTGCAGCCGGTTGCACCAATAGACCATCTAAGAAGGTTCCGGGAATTACGTTTCACAGGTAAGTTTCAGTAAATATACTTGATCAACAAAAAATTTCCATATTTATTTTAGCGTTATGAGGTGTGGTAGACATTTGCCAGACAAGCGTTGCAGATTAACCATTACGTCGCTGAATAGAATATTGGATATTTATTTTTTTCATTGAGAAATAAAACAAATGTGAACTAGTATGTTGTGGCTACCACAAGACTTTCTTCTATATTTTCCTATACATATTCAATCAGTAACAATATTTTTAAAAAAAGTACGATTTTTTTTCTCAGGTTTTTTTTTTTTTTTGTTGTTAAAAGCATATTCAAATAGTAACAATAAAAAAAAAATTAAAAAATACGATTTTTTTTTTTTTTTTTTTTGGTTAAAAGTAATAAAATCTATTTAAAAAAAAAAAAAAACTAAGGTTTAATTAAAAAAAAAAAAAAAAATCAGGTGGATGGGTGGGCAGATGTCTGATTAAGGAGGAAGGGTGGTGTTGTTTGGCTGGTTGGCTGGGTGGGTTTGATGCTGAATAAAATTAAAAAAAAAAAAAAAAAGTGGGGGGATTGCTGTAAGTTACATTCTTTTTTTTTCTGGTTGATACTATGAATTTTGAACTCTTTTATCATTAAATTTTACTATGTGCTTCTGGCTACTTGAGGCTTCCCTTGTTAAGTTTGAACAATCCATCTATTTGCATAACAAAAATAAAATCTTATAAATATTAATAAAAAAAAAATCTTTTAATTTTTAATTTTAATTTATAATGACTGCATTATAATGCTTATCCTTATATGTGTGCTCTTTGGCATTATTGATTGTAATTGACTCTTCTTAAAACTTAACATTTAATACTTTGACTTCAAAATAAAAATATTTTAATTTTAATTATTATTGATGACCGCATTATAATGCTTATCCTTATATGTGTGCTCTTTGGCATTATTGCTTGTAATTATGTCTTCTTAAAACTTAACACTTAATAATTTGACTTCAAAATAAAAATCTTAAAAATTATCTTAATCTTGCTGTTAATACTTCTAAATTATCTTAAACTTTACACTTAATAATTTGACTTCAAAATAAAAATCTTAAAAATTATCTTAATCTTGCTGTTAATACTTCTAAATTATCTTAATCTTTCAGTCAATACATCTTATTTAACTGACTTAATGTTTTTATAGCTAACCGAAAGATGGCGCTTGTACTCAGTAGTCTTATACCTTCATTCTTCAGTCCTTATCTTAAACGATTTAATTATTAATATTTTTGGTACGATTTAATTTAACTCTACTAGTATTAATTTTAACATTATCATTTAATATTTACTCTGTGTATTTTATATTTAATGCAATTGTTCTGAAGTATTTTCGATTAATCGATATCTGTCGAGCTATTATTTTAACTTCAATTTAGGTTTTGGCATCAACCATTTTTCCAGTTTGTGTTAACTGTTTTCCATGTGGTGACTCTGATTATTTCATATTATTACTTTGGTTTCCTTTAAGTTTTAATTAATATTTATTTATTCTTTGTTTTAATTTAATTTTTCACTTTTTTCTCATTCTTTATGGTTTTTTTGCTGCATTGATCGGGGCGTGAGATGATATAAATTGCTATGATTAGCAATATCGTTTTACGAAATCGTTGCAGCTTTCTCTGCTTTATGAAGTATGCGCCCCTTGAAAAGTATGCTTCTAATTTTAAGCATTTATATCCAATTGATTATGTGGTTTATTATCTTTTTTCTCTTTCACAAGTTTAATGGTCCTTTTTTATTATCCTTCAGGTCGGCGTAAGTATTTTAAGTTAATATGGTAACTCATTGGTTCCTTATCTATATCGCAAATTTTTGTGTCATTCTTTCCTCTATGATAAATTCAGTTCTATATTTCAGTGTGCTGTTATTGTTTTAGTTCTATTAATTGCTAAATTTTAAGATTAAATTTTATTACGTTATCTATTATATATATATATATATATGTGTGTGTGTGTGCGACGAAAATTGATTATATACGATCCATTTCTTTTCAATCTACATTTTCCTTTATTATAGATATCATTTTTCTCCCTAAACCTTTTAAACGTCCCTATGTCCCTTTAATTCGTTATGATCTTCACGAAAACCTATAAAAACTGGTTCTTTTAAAATAACAAGTGTCCTATGCCGTTTGTAAAAATTTTATGTGTTAAGAAAACACTAAATATTCAAATTCATTTTTCACCGATTTTCTCAAAAATGATTATTTTCGTTAAAAAAAAAAAATGAGCGTTTTTCCCATTGAAAAGCGGGCCGCGACAGCCCAGTCGGTAGAACGCCGGCCTCGTAATTGGAAGATTGCGAGTTCGGAACTCAAACTGGCCAAAGACCGTCGTGTACAATCGGCTGCAAAATTATTCGAGCACTAGCCAATAATTCCTATATTTAAAAAGTATACTTAAGACTGTTTTGCTCCGTAAATCCTTGTCGAATCATGTTCTTAGACTGATTAAGAACATGACTCGACAAGGATTTATTTAACAAAGCTGTATTAAGTGTACTTTTTATTGGCAAGGATTATTGCTAGTGCTCGAATAATTTTGCAGCCGACTGTACACTAATGGTGGCTTGTGCACGTAAAATCTGTCGTGGCCGCAATGTCCTCCATGTTCCCATCAAAAATTATACCTCTGGGGGTCACCGAAGCGGGAGAGCCATTCCTTCCACGGACGATCAAAATTGTGAAGACATGTCTCCGGACCACCACTATGGATGTGTCCAAGACCGTCGACAATTGCCCATCTGCGCAGCACTAGTGTGACGTTATACCCAACCAACCAACCCATTGAAAAGCATTACGGAATGGGAATGATTAGAGCCCCTAAATAAAATAATAGGCCGGCGCATCACCGCCATCTTTTTGCCTCCGAAGAGGACAGCATTCCCGCTTGGCATCCTTATCGCTTCCCTAATGATTTTGAAAAATCTTGATCTGAAACTAATCCGGTCAAGATAAGAGCAATAAGCAACCATAATATTCCTAAAAACACATTTTTTTTCACAGTACATTCTCAGGATGTCATTTTATTCTGAGGATATCCTATGGATGTACTGGAGTAAGATGTGTTGTTAGGGCGGTTTTTGTTTCTTTTACAAAATGCCGCCAAAACTCAAATATACAGTAATAGAAGATCTGTGAATACTTTGTATTCACTTCTTGAATGATTATAGCAGTTTATCGCTAAACAAACTTCCATATTATAGTTTACTTAGCTAAAATTATGAAATATAATAAAACAAGTTACTCTAAAGTAACGTAAGACGATAAAAAAAATGTTTGTCGTTTGTTTATCAGAGAAACGCGCTGGGTACATGTGGCAACCCTAAGGCAACAAAATGCCTGACGCGCCAGCTGGTGTATATAGGAGTCTTAGGATGATCGGACATCAGCCGAGAGTGGCGCCATCTTTTACTCAAATAATTGGACTATCCGTGGATAGCTAGTTTTCCCTCCACGTGCGTGTGATGTATCCTGTGGACGGTTGGTTGGATGGTTCGATGGGTTTTACGTTACGCCTTGGACGGTTTCGCCGTAAAATCGTCTGTTTTTTTTTTTATCCCGTATCGCGTTGAAAAATGTGATCTCGTGTAAACAAAGGGCGTGTTCAGTAGAGCGCCCGATCCACGACCGGTCGAAAGATTCCGAGCCAAAAGCGTTCAGTGGTGTCGACCGATCCAGAGTTACATCGTTCAGTGGAATGGACCGATCTCGACCGGTCGTGGATCAGAAAGCCCAGAAAATTTTCTTGATCCATTGGGTCACGTGATGGATCAAATGCGCAATAGGTTGAAAATAAGGCTCTGATTGACATTACGCAGTGAAAACCTGAACAATAAACATCTGTTTTTGACAATGATTGTTTATTTGTTTGATTAGCTGAGGATTAATACATATGTACCTATTTATATGCATTGTTTGTGCTGTAGAAAATAAGGTAAGTAATTCCATAAAATGCTAAACTATATTATGTTTATTTATTTATTGTGTAAAAAAGATTTTTTACGTAATAACGATTTTCGATACGTAATTTTTTTTATTGATGAACGTAACATTCAAACATAAAATTAAAACAAAAATTTACACAATTTTAATTGAAACAAAAAAAATATATTTTTTTAATTCGGAGGCTATCATATTTTGTTAATTTAATATATAAAAATAAGCTGGGAAAAATTATATATATTTTTTTTTTCAGACAAAGCTTTTCATTCATGCGATTGTTTTTTGTTTACAAATAGAAAAGTTTGTAAACAATTGTATTTTTTACCTTTAAAACAATAAGTTAACTATAAGTAAATAAATTAAAATCCTTCCACATATTTTTACTTTAGGTAAAAATAAGTTTAAGATGTCAATTATTAAATTTAATAAACAAAACAGACTGTAAAAAAAGTAGCCATAAAATTATGCAGTGTTGTTTACATTGCTAGTTTATTTTAATATTCAGTCGGTAATAAGAGAAAAAGCTCTTTATATTGATTCATAAATCGAAGAAGAAAATAAGATTATTTTTTATATAAATCCATTATATTAACTGAACAGCATATTTCATATTTTATATAATTTATTTATTTATTTTTTTCAAAAACGTTTTTGTTGTACATTTCTGTTCATAATAAAATTCGAAGAGAAAGAAAGGTGTTTTAAGTGCTCATTTAAGATAAATCTACTCTGCTCCTTTAAAAATAAATGTAATGTAACATTCTTAACATTTTCATGATTAAAATTTATACGTGATTTTAGAAAAATCATAACCAAAGTATTGTATATTAGTAATTTGTCAGTACAATCAATTAATAGCTTCTTATTTTTTGTTAGCAGAGTACAGAATTCTACATTAATAAGAAAGAAGTAAAACTGTTATTACATAAAAGATCTTTCTTTCTTTTCTTTTCTTTTTTTTTTTTTTTTTTTTTAAAAGAAAAAACGTAATATAGTTTAGCATTTTATGGAATTACGTATTAAAAGTCCAGACAAAATAAACAACAGAAATACAATAATACAGGTCAAATTAAATAGATGGCGCTGCTCCTATCACGTCAAAATTGTTCCAAAGCGTTCAGTAGATTCCTGGCCCGATCCAAGACCGGTCCAGGATCAGTGACGTCATCGCCCGGTCGAATTGATCCATCTCGGGCGCTCTACTGAACACGCTCAAAGTCGTCTTCGATTGTGTGTTTACATAAAGAAGAGAAAAAAAAAATGCATTTTAGTATGAAGAGTGTGAAATTTTTATGTAAAATGCTTATGTGATATTTTTTTCATTTCCTAAAGTATGTTAAATTTGTAGTATTATTGACCGTATATTTATAATACAATAAAAATAGGATGTAATTATTTATTATTAATTATATATATTTATAACTTGTGGATCTGCACCTGCAGTCTCAACGTCTCATCTGAATCACTCATTACTCAGCAGATCATTTTTATTTAATCCATATTATTTAAATATATATATATAATATACACACCATACATATTATACATAATTAACTCGCTACTTAAACATATGTATCCCCCCATTATTTTTTGTATATGTGTTTTGGTCTACTTCTATATGTATATATCATATATATTTCCTTGTAACTCTTATTCTGCCCTGTAAACTAATTGTCAGTTCCATACCTACCATTTTCCACATAAACCATACTTTTATACATTCTAATAAAATATGTTTATTTCATCATGTTTAATGGAGTATAACCATGTTAAAATGCTCTTCTAAAATAAGATACACTGTCCATAAACAGCAATGCCATGAAATTCTTTTGTGTGTTCCTGTACATCGGCCACAGTAATTATACATGCTAATAAAAAGTTAAAAAGTATAGTATACTAATTCATTAATATCTGAACCAAATATGTCATCATTTCGATGATTACAGAATGTCTGTGGAATTCTTTTGTGCGCTTCTGTATGCACATTATTTAGTCTATAT
Source organism: Salticus scenicus (assembly GCA_963930645.1). Classification (NCBI taxonomy): domain Eukaryota; kingdom Metazoa; phylum Arthropoda; class Arachnida; order Araneae; family Salticidae; genus Salticus; species Salticus scenicus. The sequence continues at coordinate 231,459,156 of OZ005660.1, forward strand.
ACATACTTTTTTATTTTAGAGAAAACATGCCTTTAAGTATTTTATTGTGCTGACTCCAGAAAAAAAGAGCCACCAGGGTTAACTCAATAAAAAAGAAAACCGGTTTTCAAAATTTGTTTCCTGTTTGTTGTCCTGTTTTCAATTTGTTGCCTCTCCAATTGCAATTTTTATATGATAAAAGTAAATTATTGCACTTTCTTGTGTATATGTTGACTAAATGCATTTGTTATTGCAAAAATGCTCTAAAACTGTTCCCAGAAAGCTGCATATAAGGAATAAAATTATCTAAAGGTATTTAAAAAATTGGGATGAGTCCATTGGGCTTTATATTTTTCAATTTTAAAAAATAATTTATTATTTTTTTTTACTTGACATTATTATATATAATAAATATTATTTAGGATAATAATTATATGTATAAGTATAATTATTATATTATATATATTTATAATTATTAGAAAAGTGTTAAAAAAGGACTGCCGGGTGCTGTGTTTTGCCAAATTAATCTGGGGTCAGCACTAGACCCTTCTCAAAATTCAGATTCTTAAAAATAGTGACCTTTCACGAAATTTTGTTTTATAAAAATAATATCTTTATAAAGATTTTTCATATTTTAAGAATTATATCCATTGAGTTCTATTACTTGGTTCAATGAAACATTATTAGTGTGATATTAAACGTTATATGAGTGACTGCTGTAGTGAAATATTTTTTACGCTATTTTTATACAATATATGTTTTTTTTTTTTTTTCTGTCACCACAAAACTAAATAGCCAGGGTTTCGGACCCGCCCACAAACCCAAAAAACCCGGGTGGGTTTTTTTTAGGTTTACCCCATTAAAAAACCCCAATAAAACCCACACTCAAGTGGGTTTTATTGGGTTTTTTTTTTTAATCTAATAAAATTTTTCGATTAAAAAAAAATAATTTATTATTTTTTTACTTATATTTTTTTTTACTTGACATTATTATATATAATAAATATTATGTAGGATAATAATTATTATATTATATATATTTAATTATTAGAATATCTACATAACATAGCATATCATATAAGTGATCATATAATATATGCCATCATTTCAACCATCTATCTACAATATCTCTTTTGAACAGAACAGTTTTAAAAAATGAAAGATGTGCAAAAATGAACAATATTGCAAGTCATGATGAAAAACTAAAGGAATACTTTGCCTAAAATTCTAAGGATTTAACAATAAATATTAGACATAACTAATAAATATAAATATACCGGGAAAGAATAGGGTTATTTTTTTGCCCCTCGAAAACTTCAAATTCATTAAAACTGTCTTTTTAAAAGATTTAGCTTTATAAAAATGTCCTTTCTATAAAAAAATTTCGTGTTCCAGAATTATCTTTAATGTTTACCTATAACGTTTGGTTCAATGAAACACTATTAACTTGATAATAAACATTTATATAGAACGACTAATAAAATGGAAGGTGTTACACAATTTTTTTCTTGCAGAAAAAATTTCACAAAAAATTTTCGTTTTTCACAAAAGTAAGCTTCAAAAATTAAAAGCTGCAGGCACTCCTGACATGTAAGCATAAAAGGTAGGCAGTGATAATTTTGTTTTGTATACCTTCATTAAGTTTTCAAATATGAATCAAATGTAAGTTATCAATATTAACAAAAATTAAAAAAATATTTGCACATTTTTTTACTTTAACCATATAAAAATACATAATTATTTGTAATATGAAAATCGTACATGGTTACAGTTTAGGCCAAACCAATATTAAGAATATAAAGGTGGTTTAATTTTTAATTAATTACTATTATTTTGTAATAAGTTTTCTTTTAGTCTAAAACTGTTCGCTTTTAAAATAAACTTAAAATTCAAACCCAACAGTGTTATTCTACGTTCAATATAAAAAACCCAATTAAACTCAAAAATGCCCAATTAAACCCAAAAAACCTGCCCAGGCTAAGCTTTTTAAAAAAAATCCCCGGGTTTTTTAAAACCCTGTAAATAGCAGATATGAGTGCACCTTACTACTATCCTAGGAATGGAGCATCATCAATGCTCCATTCCTAGAATAAACTTGGATTGTTATTAATTTAAACAGAGAAACCACTTTTAAATTAATAAGATGCGTCAATCTAATTATTGCTGTGCCATTTATATAAGAAGTTTTGCCTATATTTATATGATTCTGATTTACAGACAAAGTAAATGTAGAATTTTAATTATTAGCATTTTATGCTACTTTTTATAAATTTGATTTATAATATACTTTCTTTTATTGTAGATGGTCTTGCACCTGAAGTATGTCTCCTTAGCTATTTTGGTCCTGCAGACGACAGCTATAGTACTTGTGCTCAGGTATTCGAGAACCGTACCTCAACCTGGTCCGAGATACCTGGCCTCTACTACCATAGTCATCTCGGAATTAATAAAGATTTTAATATGCCTCCTCGTTATGTGTTATGACTGCGGTGAGTTTTCTGTTATTATAAATTTTAATAACCAGTGGTGGAAGTGGTAATAACTTGAGGAAGCCTCCCACAAAATATTTAATCTTTTAATCAGAGATTTTCACTTAACATTTTACTCAACACAACACAACAGCGTATGGCGAAATTCATGGTCAGTAGGTCAGTGAGTAATCAACTTTTTCAACTGTCTGTCAGAAAAGTTGATCAAGTTGTGTTTAGTAAAAAGTCAACAACCCTTTTACCATTGCCAAAAACCAATCTTATTCTATGGGAAATTTTCTTTACTTATAACTCATTAACTAATACATATTTTTAAATTCTGTTTTCACATTCAGAAATTTCACAACTGTTAAATTGACGGACTTTTTTTGAAAACGGAATTTTTTAATATTTTATTTTGAAGCTGTAAAATATGAATATTCAATATGTGAAATTTTTCAGTTTCAAAATAAAATATTAAAAATTTAAAAAATCCGTTTTTAAAAAAGGTGTGTCAATTTAACAGTTATGATTTTTCTGAATGTGAAAACAGAATTTAGAAATATTGTATTAGTTAAGGAGTTATAAGAAAAGAAAATTTCTCATAGAATAATATTAGCTTGAGCTTCCGGTGATGCTGAGTGAAGCGGGCCCCTTAAGCAAAATGGCTCGTGTGGTCAGCCATATACAACATTCATTGTTTTTGCACTGAAACCAAACATTAAATATTTTTTTATCCAAGAAAATTTCCTTGCTTTCTAATGGGCTCTTCCCACCGCCGTCTGCTCAATCATGTGATAGAGGAAAGCGAATAATCGAATTCTGAGAATCGAATTCAATTAAATATTGTTCTTAAGAACAAAAATTTTAATATTTAATATAAAATAAAATAAAAGTAATTTTGTGCATTTGTAAACAGTAGAATAATTGTATTTGTAAATTTAATAATTTTTAAAAAACATTTTATGTGTTTATTTATTTTTACCTATAAGAATCGATTTTTGTATATTGTAGTGTAACTGTAACATTAACTGATCTAGCAATAAATAATAGCTTCTTGTGGAATGTTTACGGATTATAAATTGAAATTAAAAAAAATTTTCATTTAATTTAATTGCATGAAGGTGTTACAAGTTAATTAACTTAGTTACTGGTCTAAATGGATTTACGTAGTACGCTATTGCACTATCACTGATTTAAGTACCAAAAATCAGAGTATTTAAACATGTCTTCATGAACATCAATAACAGGTATGAACTAAATGATGACTGTAAATGTATACAGCAAACAAAAGATGATGAATAATGATATAAAACTGATTAAAAATGACGATGTATAAAAAATAACACAGATTAAATACGATGGATCAAAAATAAGAATAGAGAATGGGTTATTTCAGCAATCGCTCTAAATAAACAAGACTTCGTCTGCTATTTGTTTTTCCTCTATCATGTGACCTCTGACGTCAGGTGGGAAGAGTCCATTGTTTTTTAAACTTTTATCTCTTCTCTGTTCAGTATTACTCTGAAATTGTGATATTTCAAAAAAAATTTCTTCTATGGACAATAGAAGAAAGTATTGTATTCATAAAAATTTTCACATTTCAGTTTTCGGTGGATTTACATGTTTTTAGAGGTCCAGAAAGATTAGATTTTGTTTGATTTGACCAGTTTTAAAAAATGTTTGTCTGTGAAAAAAAATTTGTTTGAACAGTATCTCAGGAACAGGCTCAGAATTACATATAAATGTATATGTAATTGCACATGAGTGCCTACATGAGTGTTACATGAATGAGTGCCTACAGGCATGAGAATTATCCGCGATTTTCCGCTTTTTTGTGATTTTCGTTTATTTCACGGTTTTTACTTTCTTCTATCTTCAATAGAAGAAAGTATTGGATTCGTAAAAATTTTCGATTTCGGGTTTTTGATGGATTTACACATTTTGAGAGCTGTAGAACACAATTTGACCATTTTTAGAAAATGTCTGTCTGTCTGTGTGTGTGTGTGTGTGTGACAAAATTTTGTGGCAACTGTATCTCTGGAACTACTACACAGAATTTCATACAAATTGGTATGTATTTGCACCTTGACATAAATGAGTGCCTATCAACTTTTGGTAAAAATCGTCTTACAGGTTGCGTTGCCATCCCGCTTTTTCTAAATTTTTAACAGGGTGATATAAGGCAAAAATTTTCAAGATGGGTATCTTTCGATAGGTCTCGTCAGTACTTATAAAACGAATGGTTGAACTATAAATCTGTGATAATTTAAAACAAAGTTAGCGATTTTTTTTACTTTTTATGAAAAAAAACTTAGAAAAACATTTTTTTTTCTCTCCCCTTAATTTTATCAAACTCCCACGGTTTCCGTGTTCTGACAAACTTAAACTAATTTTTGCTTTTTCCCCCTAATTTTGTCAAAGTCCTACGGTTTCCGTGTCTTGACAAACTTTAACAAATTTTCACATTTTACCCAAAATTTTGTCTAAGTCCCACTTTTTTTTTTTTTTGTTTTTTTAATCTCTCCTTTTAATTCTATCAAACTCCCACGATTTCCGTGTTCCGACAAACTTAAACAAATTTTTGCATTTTTCCCCCAATTTTGTCAAAGTCCCACGGTTTCCGTGTTTTGACAAACTTATAATAATTTTCACATTTTACCCAAAATTTTGTCAAAGTCCCACTTTTTTTTTTTTTTTTTTTTTTTTTTTTTAATTATTGTTACTGAGTGAATTTGTATTGGAAAATATAGAAGAAAGTCTTGTGGTGGCCACAACATACTAGTTTGTTTTGTTAAAATCAAACTCCAATAATGATCAGTGTTCAAATGCTCAATAAAAAACTTTAGATTCTCAATCTTTTTCCATCCAAAATATAAATGTCAATATTCATTTTAAGCGTGCTTTATCAGATTCTATAACATATAAAAGAACAGAATTATTCAATATTTTTCACTCATGTAATTTTTTTGTCCCCCCCCCCTCCTTTTTCATCTCTAACCATTGCCAATCAAACATTCTGCGGGAAGCCTTTTACCATCCACAACAAAAATGTCAATATTAATTTTAAACTTACTTTATGATATTCTAGAACCCATAAAGAAGTAGAATTGGGTTTAATATTTTTCACTCATGAACTACTTTTTACCCCCCCCCCCCCTCCCTTTCCCATTTTCCACCACCAGTCAATGTTATTAAATGTTGATTGCTAGCTAATGTTTTTTTTTTTTTTTTTTCTGAACACATGTTTTATTGTGTTGATGTGTTATTCTTTTAGTTTAATTTGTCATGTTAAAAATATTTTGTATAGTTTTTTCCTGTGAGCATTATTTTTAATTTGAAATAAATTTTATGAATATGTAAATTAAATTTTATGTATAGTTTTCTCCGTGCGCGTTATTTTCCATTTGAAAATAATTTTATGAACACACGTGTTTCCTCTTTTTTCAATTTTCTGCACTCTCATGCCTGTGCCTATCAACTTTTGGTGCCAATGGCTCAATATCTGCAATTTCAGGTAAGGCTTTATCTCAGGAACTAATGCGAAAAATCACATATAAATTTATATATAGATTGACCTTGACATAAATGAGTGCCTACTGTTTTTTGGTGCAGTTATACAGTGATTTCTGCAATTTAAGGGAAGACTGTATCCCAGGTTTTATTGGGTATAATTGAATAAAACTTGATATGTGAAAAGGCCATTATGATACATTACACTGATAGTGCATAAAATATGAGATGGCTATTATGAAAAACTGTTCTGACTCAATTGGCCTGGTATCAGCCAAATCTAATGCTGCAAGTGGCAACTTTCTTTTTTTAAGGAAAGGCTATCTCTCAGCTTCTATGATATGTAAAATGAAACCTATTCAAAGTCGTGGCCAGAAAATGTTTTCAGAGGGGGTTTAAAATTCACTACATAATGTTGAGTGTTAAAAATGAAGTTTAACTCAAAAAATTTATACAAATCGGCAAAATTTCAAAGAATGTTTAAACCCCATAATTCCCCCCTCCCCCTTAGCTATGGCCTAGAACAAATTTGTTACCTAAGATGGATATTTAAAAAAAAAAAAAAGAAAAAAATTTATTCATTCAATTTAGTTGGAGCCTTTACTCACAGTGATTTTTTCCAATTGGCTACCTATCAGCCTATATTGATTCAAATAGCACCCAATTAAAAGCTATGTTCATTACATTTTTGTGCATGTTATACAGAAGAAAGTTTTAGAATGGTTGCAACATATGAATTTGATGTTTTAACAAATGGTAAAGTTAATATATACCGTAAAATCCCGAAAGTAACTCCCCACCCTTTTCTCGCTGAAAGTGAAATGTCTCCGTTATCCTAAAAGTAACCCCCTCCCCCCTTTTTTTTTGAAGACTATTAAATTTAGCCAATTTATTCTTGTAATTTTCCTTTGTTTTGTTTATATTTAAGGTAGTATGTTTATGTATACATTTTTCTTTTAAAACTTAAATTCGGGGTTTTTATTAATGGTGTGTTTGAATTAAGTTTTAATATTTATATATTATTTCTAATTTATCTAATTTTCCATAAAGTGTCGGATGCACATTATCAATGGAATCATTACGCAGTTTTTTTTTTTACCTTTAATGTAAGAAATGATAGCCTTTATATTTCTTTTTTGAGTAAAGTACCGTAAAATCTCGAAAGTACCCCCTCCATCAAATATAACCTCCCCTCTCTTTTCTTCATTTTTTTTTTTTTTTTTTTTTTGATAATTTTTTTAAAGAATCTTGATTATAAACCCCCCCCCCCCCTGAAATTTACCTGTTTTGCTTTTCAAAAAGTGGGGGGGGGGGTTTCTTTTGGGATTTTATGGTGTATATATATATTTATTTATTTTTATTTATTTTATTATTATTATTATTTTTTTTTTTTGAGTGATTTTCTATTAAAGAGTCCAACACTCCTCTAATGAAATGTTTCAATCCATTTTGCGTGACTAAAATTGTGTGATGCTATTTTTGCAGGCTGGTCTGTTGTGCGGTTGAGTCAAGTCCTATACCATGAAGTGTGGAAGAAGAAGTTAGAGACCTTGAAGCTCATTATTCCCGCTGGAATCTACACGGTGCAAAATAATCTCTTGTTCCTGGCACTCTCCATTCTCGATGCAGCCACCTATCAGGTAGGCACAACAACATTCCCTCCACAGGTCTGGAGCTTACATTTGTAGGACCTGTTGTTAGCCAATCATTGTTACTTATGTTAGGCCAGAAAATTTATTAGGAAAGCTATGTAACCTTTTTAAGTGTTCATCGTACTTGGAATCAACACTAAGCCTAATTTGTACGGTATATTCAGAATAGATAATCTGTTTTTTGCAAAACACATTTTAAATGGAATTATGACCCTCTTAAATTGGATGAATGGGTGACTTCTCTCCTTCCTGGTGAAACTAGTATGTTGTGGCCACCACAAGACTTTCTTCTATATGTTCCTATACAAATTCACTCAGTAACAATATTAAAAAAAAAAAAAAAAAACTATTTTTTTTTTCTGAGTTTTTTTTCATTAAAAGTAAAAAAAAACGATAACTTTGTTTTAAATTATCACAGATTTATAGTTCAACCATTCATTTTAAAGGTATTGATGAGACCTTTCGAAAGATACCTATCTTGAAAATTGACTCCCCTCGAGGCTCCTACACATGCAAAAAAATTTTCCCAGTTGACTATCTCTATTATAAATAATTCTTGTAAATTTCATAATGATTAATAAGAAATAATTCTCTTTATGCACATTTATACAAAATTTTGTTCTATATCACCCTGTTAAAATTTAAAAAAAAGCGGGATGGCAACGCAACCTGTGAGACAATTTTTACCAAAAATGGATAGGCACTCATTTATGTCAAGGTGCAACTACCTACCAATTTGTATGAAATTCTGTGCAGTAGTTCCTGAGATACAGTTGCCACAAAATTTTTTTACAAACACACAGACAGACAGACGGACGGACAGACAGACAGACATTTTCTAAAAATGGTCAAATTGTATTCTACAGCTCTCAAAACGTGTCAATCCATCAAAAACCCGAGGTCAAAAATTTTTACGAATCCAATACTTTCTTCTATTGAATGTAGAAGAAAGTAAAAATTTGCAAATGTAATATTTTCTAATTGTTTAAACCCATTAAAATCTACCTGCAGTTTACAAAATAAGAAAATATAAATAGGCTAAAAGCATAGCTTTATTTCCAAGAAGATTTCTTGATTTTTGTATTTGCTTCTTGCCAGAAAATGAAAACTTTCTGATTTTGAGATTTTTTTCATGTATTTCATTTTAACCTCCAAAAACAGATAAAGTATATAATATATTTTTAAATCATCTGCAAAAATCTTTTTTATATATGTAAATTTTCAGTTTTAATTAAAATAGCATGAGGAGGTTAAATTTGCCCCAAAATACTAATCACATTTTGAAATGGCTTTTGCAAAGGAGATCATAATATTGTATAGCATGCATCATAACCTTGTCTTTTATAGAACAAAACAGATAATCCCTCATAAAGCTGGGCGAGTACAAATCTGCGACATCTTCTCACATTCATGTGTTTAACTTATGAGAGCAAACTTATTGCAGATTGTATACTTGCTATCCTTCATGAAATATTAGCATAATTTTATTTGACTAGAAATATTCATTTAAAAATAAGAAGGAGAAATATATAAATAGCCATTTTCTGATGCATATACAGTAGAATTTCCTTTTCAAAAGAATTCAAACATAAAAATATATAAATAGGCATTTTCTGGATGCATATACAGAAGAATTTCCTTTTTAAAAGAATTCAAACATAAAAATGCTTACTGTACTATTATAAATGTTTAAAGTTTTCTTTCTGTTTTTTTTTTTCCATTTTTTCTAAATTTTTCATAAGTACAGTTTTTGGATTGGGTTAGTAAAATATGGTTATTTCAGCTGTGCTTACTATACAAAAAAAGAAAAAAATCTTCATTTTAACGGAATCTTCCTGTTTTTTGAGCTCAGTCTTCTTGATTCTTCCAGTGAGAAATTAGCAGGTATGAAAAAATTAATAATTTATTGTTGGTTAAAAATAATAAACACCTTACTGATAGATTTTGAAAAATGTGTGAATTTTTCCTACTTTCATATGAAACCTTTTCACCCAATATGTTACCTAAACTGGCGTTCAAGTATATCATCCCTATAAAATGCATCCATATAGGATTGTTTAATTTTTGTGTTTCAGATTCTAGCTTTTCTGATAATCGTCTGCTCAATTAATTTTTTTACTGTTAACTACTGTTGTTGTAAAATCAACTCTTTTCTCTTATGATAACATTTATGCAAAAAAATTTCCGCATCAAGACAGAGCACCTACTTTCATTTCACGAAATGTTGTCAAATTTTAAGTGGTCACTATTTCAAGAAAAGTTAATTTTGTTTTGCAGAAAACTGATTACATATTCTGAATCAGGATTAGAAACTCCATGGAATCTGTCTAGTGTCATTTCAAAGTACAACTAACACTTTTAAAGGTTTCCATGCTGGTAGAGATATATTCTTTTGAAAAATTCACTTTATTTGTGATTCTTTTGTCTATGATCAGAACTAAATATATTTGGTATGATATTGAATGGGGAAGAAATGAGCTGTCCATTGCATTTTCCCCTCCATTGTGCTGACCGTAGACCTTATATAGATAGACCAGCCCTCACCCCTCATTATCTCTCTGCAACGTGAACGACCTTCCCCAGCAAAATTGTGATGTGATAAGGACTTAAAGAAAGAGAGAAGAATGATCACTGTGTTATTTTTCCGTAGGAACGAATTTTAGTTTTTTTAATATTTTTATTGTAAGCATACTTTTTACTTTAGCATTTAGATTTACACATGGTTGGAAAGCTAAAATCTCATAGATTAAATATTTAAATCTAAATTTCAGTTACTCAGAGCATATTTAATTACAATTTAAAGTTATTTACAAAGCTCTGGATACTAGGTTAAAGTACTTTCTAAGGGTGGATCTGCCCAGAAAGTAATTGGCACTCCAAATTGGCTTTGATATGTACTTACCTTTTAGAAGTATGTTTGATTTTGCAAGATTTTTCATGATGTATGCAGGTGTGTGTATATGTCTATGAGGGAACATGATAGTGTCTAAATGAGCTGAAAGTTGGTACGCATGTTATAAGTCACTGTAGCGCAAACCCTGTTGATTTTGGTGAATTTAGCAGTTACAATTTTTTTACAGGGGCACAAGAAAATTCATCATCACTATGGCCTTTGGACTCAAATTATTTAAAGTGCAGTAGCATCTAAATGCCTCATTGAAGTGAACTGAAAAGTTATGCACATGTTATGGGTTATTGTCACACAAACCGTATACATTTTGGAGAATGTAAACACTTATTTTACAGGAACTCAACAAAAAATTCTTTATCATGATGGTGCATGAGTTCAAAAAATTATTTAAAGTGGGATAGTATCTAAACGCCTTATTCAAATGAACTGAAAAATTAAGTACATGTTATAGGTCCTCATTGCATGAACTGTTCTTATTTCAGTTAATATAGTGCTAAGAGTGTTTTTTCAGGGAAACAAAAATAAATTTATTATATGTTTAAATCATTAAAGTGTGATAGTATCTAAATACCTTATCCGATTGAGTTGAGAATTTATATTCATGTTATAGATCATCGTTGCACGTACTGTATAGATTTTGGTTAATCTGTGACAGATTTTCACAGGGACACAACAAAATGCTTTTTATCATTTTGAACTAGGGGTTCAAATTACTTGAAGTGGAATGGTATTAAATGGCTTGTTCGATTGAGCTGATTGATTTCCTGTTTCTCTTATTTTAAGTAATTAGCAGTTGTTTAAGTATGCAGGGGTGAAACTTTTCAGGGGCTACCCCTGAATTCAGGGTTTTTGAAAATTTTGCTGTCTTTGAATTTCATATTAAATTACTTAGTTTTTACAGATATTTTTCATTTTGAATGTTTAATTTGCCCTATAATGTATTACAAAGTCTGCAAATGTCACTTAATATAGGTAGCCATATAATATATCATTAATAAATGTCCCCTATCTGCATGTAAGGAACAGTTTTCAGGGTTATTTAATACTTTTTAACGAAGTTAACAAAATACATACTTAAAATTATTTGAAATTTGATACCTTAAACATCACTTTGTGTTGGCAGAAAAGCTTTTTTCGGCAGGGGATCCCCTGCCGAAAAAAGCTTTTCTGCCAAAACGAAGTGATGTTTAAGGTATCAAATTTCAAATTATTTTAAGTAAGTTTTCAGGGTTTTTGCAAACTAGGTAGTTTCACCCCTGAATATGTCAATGTTCAGTGGAAAGTCGAGTGGAGTCATTCCAGATTTTTAACTTCTGATTATTAGTATAAATTGTAACATTAATTAGACTGTTTATCTTCTGTTATTTTTCTTTCGGTCTCCTTCATGTTGTTCTTGTTTCAGGTGACCTACCAGTTGAAGATCCTCATCACTGCCATGTTCTCTGTCACCATCCTGCACAAGAAGCTCGAACTGACTCAGTGGTTTGCCCTGGTTCTGCTCATGATCGGGGTGGCCCTGGTTCAGGTAATTTCATAATTCATCCATTGTGAGATCAAAATCTGCCTATCAGGAGCCTTGATGGCCCTCTTCACTTACCGTCGCCGGAAGCCCGAGCCAATGTTATTCTATGGGGAAATTTTCTTTAGAAATAACTTTTTAACTAATACATATTTTCAAATTCTGTTTTCACATTCAGAAAATTCCCAACTGTTCAATGGATGGACCTTTTTTAAAAATGTATTTTTTAAATTTTTAATATTTTATTTTGAAATTGCAAAATGAAAAAAATTCCCATTTTGAAAATTCGTATTTTACAGCTTCAAAATAAAATATTAAAAAAATACGTTTTTAAAAAGGGTCCATCCATTTAACAGCTGGTAATTTTCAGAATGTGAAAACAGAATTCAAAAATAGGTATTAGTTAATAAGTTATTTGTAAAGAAAATTTTCCCATAGAATAACATTAGCTTCGGCTTCCAGCGGCGGTGAGTGAAGAGGGCCCTTAATGTCCCGTTTCATTGGCAGTTCATTTTTATTTACTTTAGATTATACATATGTCTATTTATTATTTTCCTATGTAAGGAAAGTATGATAATCATGATGAAAATTCAACTTTGAGATTTTGGTGTATTTATATGTTTTGAGGTCCCTTGAGTTTATTTTTACTATTTTTAGGGTGATGTGGGTATGTATGTGTGTTTGAACACGATAGCATCCACATGCTTTGTTCAAATACGCTGAAAGTGGGTCCGTATGTTATAGGTCACTGTAGCACGGTGACCTACGTGAATTTTATACTATCTCACTTACAGTGTATTTTTACAGGAACACAAAGGAAAATTCTTCTTCATAATGGCCTATGGGCTCAAATTATTTTAAATGTGATAGCGTCTAAATGCCTTAGTCGATTAAGCTGAAAATTTGTATACATGTTATAGATCACCATCACACGAATTATATGAATTTTGGAGAATCTAGCACTTATAGGTTTTTTTACAAGAACACAATGAAAAATTCTTTATAACTGTAGCTTATAGGCTCATATTTTTTGAAGTATGATTGAGCTGAAAAATCCTATAATTATAGGTCATCATCCTACAAGCTGTGCCTGTATAGATTTACAGATTTTTATGGGGACACAACAAAAAATTCTTTATCTAATGATCTATAGGCTCAAATTATAAGTGCAATAGCATAAAATTAACAAACATACTGTATGGAAGTCATTTATAGTGCTGACTCTAGGTTGATTTGGCAGGTGCTCTACCCTGCTGTTCTTTTAAACACATTTTAGCACCCTGCGGCCCCTTTTCAACCCATTTTAGCACCCGGCAGCCCTTTTAAAAACATTTTGGTACCAAGTAACCTATTTCCTAACATTTTAAATGTTCAAGAAGCCTTTAGATGCTTTTCCTCCTGACTTTTCAACCTTCTAGCAATGGTGCTACAGAATTCCTGGAAGAACAAAGGTACATACACGTAAAAATTAGTACTTTTGTCACATACAAAAATCACAATATAGAAGAGCGCAAATAATGCCCTTTTTGAAAATAGGTTGCTCTTTTTATTGAATTCCCCCCAGCAGCCCTTTTATTCTAGAGTCAGCACTAATTCTAGATTTTTTTTTTTTTTTTTTTATAATTAAATAATTTAATTATTATTCAAAACAAAATTGCACACATAATTTTATAAATAAAATACAAAAAAGTACAGACCCATCAACAATTATTTTTAAACGGTTAAAGTAAAAAATCATCCATTAAATGAAAAATTAAATCTAAAAATAATTATAGTGTGAAAGACAATTTAGAATAAATATACATATTAATTTACTGCTTATGATTTTGCAAACTACAAAGGATATATGTACCCAGAGATATTTTGCAGTTAAAAAAAAAAAAAATCTGGTGTGAAACAACCACACGACTTCCATTACTCGCTATTACATGTATTATATGCATTTTTGAGAGATAATGTGATCAGAAAACATAAAAGTGACCAAAAAAGAAAACCGTTAGAGCCATTTTTGAGATACCAACTTTCACAAAAAATCAATTATTGACCGGAAAACAATAATTACATACAAAAGCATATTTAAAAGTGAGTTAAAATGGCGAGTTTGAAAAAAATCCGTACAACCGTTTTTAAAGGAACGCCTTTGCGAGGCCTGAAATTGAGCTATTTATACAGGACGCCTATCAATTTTCATGAACTAACCAACTATATCATTCGAAAGGATATCTGATAGAGTGTTTATATAGGAAATTTGAAGAAAATCGTTAGAGCCGTTTTTGAGATATGGACTTACGGTCCCACTTCCGGTTTCCGATGCCCCACTTCCGGTTTTTCAATTTTCACCAAAATTTGGAAATTTCATCTGTACGCCAGACGTATTTGAATTCTAAAGTTTCGTAGCTCTATCTTTATTAATTTCTGAGCTATAATAGCCAGGAGATTCTCCACATACACACACACACACACACACATACATACACACTGACCAATTGGCAAAAACCACTTTTTTTGGACTCAGGGGACCTTAAAACGCGTAAATCAGGTGAAAACCCGATATCGAATTTTCAGACCGAATACAATACTTCCATTACCTACGGTAGTAGGGTAATGGAAGTAATATTATATTTTTCAAAAAAAATATACATTTGAATAATAAATGTGTCCTTTAAATATATTCTATACAGAAAAAAAAAAAGATATAATTATTTTAAGTAAATTGGAGTGTAAAGGTTGATATTTTTTATATACCAACTATGTGAAAAATACCAGGGCCGTGTGAGAAATGCCAAGCTGGTTGTCAGCCAGGGTAGCTCAGTGGTACAGCATCCGTGCGTTAAGCAGAGGTGCCCGGGTTCGATTCCCAGCCCTGGTATTTTTCACATAGTTGGTATATATATAAAAAAAAATCAACCTTTACACTCTAATTTACTTAAAATAAATATTCACGGTTGATGAATTCATGAGTAAATAATTTCTAAAGATATAATTATTTTATTAAAAATATTCGATATTTAATGTTGAAATTGCAATTCCAGAAATTTTCAGTTGTAGCTCTTAAAGTAACAGAAAAATTTTGTGTGGCCCTGTAAAATTAGCACTAGCAAATTTTTTAAATGGAAAAACTAACTAGATAAAGAAGTAATTGTAGTTTATGTACAATGTTTACACATATATGTATGTTTCTATGTGTAAATAACAGTTTTAAAATGGCACCTAAGTAGAACATAATGGCAACTAGGAAAATAATGTTAGTTGCCATTTGGCACCCAACTTGCTGATTCTAATTTCGACCCCTGTTGTGCACATAAATGAGAGCATGTCAATTTCATTATGATTTGTACAAAATAGAAGTATTAAAATGTTGTTTATAGAAATAACTCTCATACAGCACAGTGCTTTGGAATACCTTTTGGGTGTCCCTGTACATAAACCAGTGGTTGTATTCACACCATTTTAAATCGGGAATATCCCATAATGAACTTGAATAACTTATATCAGTTTCAACAAATTCCCTAAATATTTAGGGAAGTTAGAGAGTGGACAGACAGAAAGACAGATGAATTCATATAATAATCACTCTTAAACATCGGTAGAAATTGTTGAAAACGATTAATGCAGACAAAAATGCAATATCAGAGATTTCCAATCATAGCCATTAATGTAACTGAATATTTTTGTGTGACCCTGTAAATCTTAATGCTCATCATACTGCATTCTAAAGAAAACATTTCCTTGTGCATACGTATTGTTAATGTCAATTTCATTATGATTTACACTAAATAAGTCTTAAAATAGGATTTATAGAAACACCTCTCATAGGACACAATGCTTTGAAATTCTTTCAGGTATCGCTGTAGACACCAGTGGTGGTATTGACTCCATTTCCAATAAAGGAACATCCCATAATCAACCTGAACAACATATATTAGTTTCAAGAAATTCCATTAATATATACAGGGTTAGAGTGTGCACAGACAGACAGACACACCGAAGTTTTAAAATTTTTTCAATTTTGTTGTAAAGTGTTAAAAAAGTTCTTTTGGTACTTTATTTAATATATATATGAAAATTAAGCAATTTTCTAAGGAGCGTTACTTTGCTATGGGTAACACTAATGACTAAATTATAGTTTAGTAATTTTCTTTCTTTCTTTTTTTTTTACTTTACTTCCTTCCTTTCTTTCTTTCTTTTTTTTTTTTTTACTTTACTTCCTTCCTTTCTTTCTTTCTTTCTTTTTTTTTTACTTTACTTCCTTCCTTTCTTTCTTTCTTTTTTTTTTTTTTTTTTTTTTTTTGTTATAATAATTAATGTATAAGCAGTTAATTCCATTGTTAAAAAAAAAAAAAAAAAAAAAAAAGCATTTAAAAAAAAAACATTTTAACTGATAATTACTAACAAAAATTCAGGTATCACTCATTAATAATCATCAAAAGACAAAACAGCATTTAAATTGCATGTATAATACAGATACATGTCTGCCAACTCACCCTTATTTCAATAGAGACTCCGTTATTTTGAGATTGACTTCCACCCTCTGTTATTCTCAAACATTTCTCCATTATTCTGAAGATTTTAAAGTTATACCTATAATTTATTCAAAACTTCAGCATACCTTCATTTTTTTTTTTTTTTTTTAAGCAAGATTTTGCTTTTGCTGAAAAAAATCCTCGTGAATCTCTATATATATTACTATTTTTAATTGATAATTAAATTTAACTTACCCGTATAACTTTTTGATAATTTAAGCCATGGATTAAACTATTAAAATACTGTCATATGTTGAAAACACATCAATGTTTTCTAAGCCTGAAAATGCCGCTTATAAAATCTCCATTATTTTGATTCTTCAATGATGGCAGATATGCAGATATATAATTTAACAATCACCTATTTACCTTTTTTATGGAAGCATATTACTTTTGTTTTTAGAACGTATAAAATTAAATTCCATGAATATTATATTAAACGCAATTTCACCAAGAGTAAAGTAACCACAGTAAAGTAACACTCATGACAAAATTAAGGTTCATTATTTTTTTCCATAAAAATATTCAATACAGATGTCATCTTTTAGGCTTGATAAGTCAGTAATTAATGCCACTATTACGTATTAAAATCAATAATGTTTTATTTGATAATTATTCATAAAAAATAAGGTAACGCTCATGACGATGAATAAAAATACTCATTTTTCTATGGACTTTGCTTGCCAATATTTCTTAAAAAATTATTTAAAAAACTACAACATCACATTCTCAGTGTTCTATAAAATGAAGACATATGCACAAACTGAAAGAAATTCTGCTAGGTGATGCCACATCTTGTAAATAAACAATTTCAAAAAAAAAGTAGCAGTCATGATACAGCTTTAGGATTGACCTATTCAGTTTAATATTCATACTTGAAAAAATACCCCTCTCCCTTTTATTTAGTTGTATGTTCGATAATTTGTTGAATAATATGTAGCTCTTATTTATTTATGAATAATTTAAATTATTTTACTTATAAAAAAGCTTGTTCTTTAAAAAAAAAATGAACTTTGGACAGCTGAAAATCTTACTTTTCTTGCTTTTCTTATTTTTTTACAAATGCTATGAACCTTAAAATGATTAATTTTTTTCATACATCATGTCAGAAATACACTCATAAATAAGAGTGCTAAAGCTTTTTTTTGTTTCATTAAATATTAAAATAATTAAAAGCCTTCGTATAGCATGGATAGTGAATTGGCAATTTTTTTTTTTTTAATGACCCATATAATTATTTAATTAAAAATGTATTTTGCAACTTCTTTGCTAAAAATAGATGTTTTTCATACAAAAAAAAAAAAAAAAAAGAATCCCTGCTAAAAATTCTTCAGTTACATTTTTATTTATTTATTTTATTTATGAGAATTAAATAAAATTCAAATTTACTTAACTGCTAACTGCATTTTTTTTCCCCAAAAAAAAGAGCTGCAGATTATAGAGAATTACGGATTCCACAGAGTCAATTATATTTATAATATTAAATTATATTTTTAAGGCTGCCTCTAATTTAATTAAATGTTTTGAACAGCAATTTGACAATTTATCATGGAGGTTGTTAAAGAAACCTGTCAAATAGTCCTTAAGTGAGGGAAAAAAAGGTTTCTGTACGACCTCTCTTTTTATGCCATATGAGTTAATACTGCTTAAAATAGGCATCCAGTAGGTACTATGAGTCTTGTAACTCGGGCTAACTATGAGGCTTGTTATAGGCTAGTAACTTTAATATGTTTTTATTTATTTACTAAGGTCTGTGAGTTCATAAGGGGTTTTTCGCAAAAAAAAAAAAAAAAAAAAAAAAAAACTTTTACAACGTTATTGAAATAATTGCATCTTCAGATTAAACATACACCATGTGTAAAACCCCTTATGAAATTTCAACTCTGGAAAATAGCTAAAATCTAGCTCATTCTTTTGCTGACAATTTTGCTTAATTTTTAGTCTATTCAAATGAACTTTTGACAAAAGTTGCTCAATATATTTAGCTTTCAATCTATGCGATCAAACTAATATGTCTATTGTAATATAGGCTGATAAAGCAGGGATTAATCCAGCTTTTTAAAAATGATACCCCATTTGTGAATTTATAAAATAATTTGTGAAAACATCAAGTAAGTTTGTGAAAATTAATGATACTCCAGAACAATTAACTAAAATATGTAAAGCAGTTTTTTTAAATTTTAAAATACATTTAAAAAATAAAATGAAACAGTTGTAAAAATAAATATATATATGGGCAAGTTAAGTTGTTTCTTATATGTAAGATAAGTAGGTGTTTACTGAGATATTTATCATTGTCTCCAGTAAATATTCAAATTGAGGGTATTTTTCTGTGTTCGATGCAGTGAAGCTTATAAAATATTTTAGTGTGCAGTTATATTGCTGAGAATTGACTTTGTGAGGGTACCTCTTTGCTGAAAGTTGAATTTGTGAAAGTACCGCTTTGCTGAAAGTTGAATTTGTGAAGGTACGTCATTGCTAAAAATTGACTTTGTGAAAGTGCCTCAATGCGGCACTATATTTGTTCTGAATTAACCTCTGTAAAGTAGTGCGAGTGTTGCATCAAATCATATGTGTTTGAAAATAGACATTGCATTTTTTTTTTTTCCTTTTCAGATGCCGTCTAGTGCTCCTGCTCCTAATGAAGCTGTAAGTGAGAATGTTTCGTCGCAGCTCTTTGGTCTGTTTGTAGTCATAGTAGCTTGTTTCTCCAGTGGCTTCAGTGGAGTCTACTTTGAGAAGCTGCTGAAGAGCTCTGCACAGTCCTTGTGGATACGAAATATTCAGTTAGGTAAGCCTACGACTTTTGAAACTGAATTCTGCTTTTAAAGTAACTGAATTTTTGTGGATGTGGAGTCATTAGAATAGGCTAAATATTAAATTAGGATTTTTTTGTTTTTGTTTTTACTGAGCAATTAACACAGAATGAAAGATCCTGAAGCACAAAAATGAAATTCAAAATTTACTCTCATATATTATATAATAAATGTTATTACAGTTGAGGATCTATAATCCGCAATTGTCTATAATCCACACTCACTTTGCAAATGTAAACAAAAGATTTTGCAGTAACGGAAATCTGACATTTTGGATGTATATGAGAAAATATGATGTTAATTTACATATTAAAATGAAAAAAAAAAAATGAGTAAAATTTAATTTAGACATACATAATTATTTTTAAAAGGAAAAAAAAATACACTTTTATTGCCTTATACTTTTTTAGCGAATAATATTCAATTAGTGATCAAATAAAACACATGCAAATGCAGTTTTCTAACTCCTGCCAGTAACGGCATTGCTCATGGGTTAAAAAGAATGACATCATATGCGTTGGTGGGATTGTGTATTTTCACAGATGTTTAAGGACCATTAGTATAAATGTTCTTTTTAGTGTGGTATTTCAAAAATACACAATACTATTTAAGGAAAAATTTATACCAGCATTTGTCTTGAGGATAAGATCTACAATGCAGTCATTAAAAACTGTATCAAACTAATCACATTGCAAGTATCTGGCTACATACTGCTATCACAGTCCAGAAGGAAGAGTACCGTTTTTTTTAATGAATTACTCATTTAAGGGTTTAAACTATACATTGCTTCTACTTCACTAAATAAATTTTATTGTTTTATATATTTATTACCTTCATTACATTATATAAAAACAAACAATTCTAATTCTAGCTTCATTAAATAAAGTTTATTGTTTTTGTACATTATACTAATTCATATAGAGAGGAAATGGCATCATTGATCTATAATTTGCAAAAATCTATAATCTGCATAAGTTCTAGAACCAAGGTGTGCGGATTAAAGATCTTCAACTGTATTTTATCGTGTGTACACAAAACTAACCACAACAGATTGAAAGCAAGGTATTTATTTTGTACAGCGTAACATCAAGAAGATACGGTACAAAAACCTATGCAAAGAACAAATACTGATTGAATTATTAGCTGCCCTCAGTGACCAGCTGGTTTGTGACACATGGAAATTCTGACCATGACAAATTCACACTCAGTGTCATCCTCAATACAATGTTTTGCTTTAAACAATTCTGACTAGAAAAAATACTTTCACATTATTCCCATCCCCTGAAAGTTCTGATCATAACAAATCTCCACTTGCAGGTGCCTGCAAAGTTTTCTTCCTCGGCAGGCACCACCCGATTATTCATATCCTGTAAAAAATAGGTCCCTGCAAAATCCTGCTTGCTGGCTCTCGCAACTTCATAGGAATGAAATTTTACAGGGTTTTTAAAATTTTTTCTGTCTCTGAATTTCATGTTAAATTATTTTGTTGTTATAGAGATTTCTCATTTTGAAAGTTTAATTTGCTTTGTAATGTATTAACTGGATTCCCACAGGTCTTGTAAGTCCTTGAAAATCCTTGAATTTTCTTCTCTGGCGAATGGGCTTAGTACTATCTCTGTCAAGGATACACTATCTCCGTCTCCACATGTACATGCCATCGCATGTGGATCGGATCTAGTTTAGCTTTGGTACTATGCATTCCCCTTTTTCTGTAGCAGTGAAAAATAAAATAAACACTCTTGGAAACATTATGCATTAACCCATTATCTACTGCATTATGAAATAGACAAAAATTGTGTTTGAAACATATATTTTTAGTTACTAAAGAGCATTATTTAAAGATATATACGTTAAAAATTATGCATATCACCCCATCATAGTAATTAATAAGAATTTTGTGAGGTTGTACTTTAGTGTACCACTGGTACACAGAGGTCGTAAAAAGTATTTTGACATGAAAAAAGTGTAGAGAAATATTTACTTTTTATGTTCCTCATATTTTTTCTAAGATTAGTGGGATATTCTTGAAATAATATAGGAATCAATTATAACACACATGAAGATTGTGAAAAATATCAAGCAAAAACAGCACATGCACTCCATAAAATCCTTTATGGAACAAAAATGGCTATATGTATCGTCTAATGCTTTGTAGGGAGATTAAAGGGAGGTACATCTGTTCCTTTCTTATAAATATCTTTGAAATTTCTTCTATAAATTCGATTTTATATTCTTTTTAAAGTAATGGTACTTTAAAGTACCATCAGTTAGATAAAAGGTTTTAATAAGGAATATTTATTTAGAGAAATTGGAATGTAAGGTTGAATGTTTATGTGAAAAATGCCAGAGCCAGGAATGAAACCCGGGCACTCCACTTACTTTGCTGAGGTCCTACCACTGAGCTAACCTGGCTGATTACCAACTCGCCATTTCAAACATAATATCTGTTGTCAAACTCACTGTGTCTGTAAACGCAGATTTTACAAGTGATAACATTTAAATGCTCACCTGTTAAATCTGTATTTGCAAGCATGGCGACTTTGCCAATGGATGTGAGAAATGCCCAGTTGGTAATCAGCCAGTAGTGCATCCTCTCAATAAGGAGAGTGCCCGGGTTTGATTCCTTGCTCTTACATTTTTCACATAGTTTGCCAACGGATATTATGTGAGAAATACCCAGTTGGTAATCAGCCAGGATAGCTCATTTGTAGAGCATCCTCTCGATAAGGAGAGTGCCCAGGTTCGATTCCTATCTCTTACATTTTTCACATAGTTTGTATAAAAATTCAACATTACACTCCAATTCCACTCAATAAAATAAACACATTTAAATCTTTGCAATTAAGCTATTTAAATATCTTGAATGTAATTTACCATTTGTTTTATTTGTAATTAATGTTTTAAAATGCAGTAAGCTCTGCTCGCTGACATTTAATTAACCAGAAATCTCATGTAGCCCAAAAATCTTGACAGTGTTTTTTATTCCCTCCCCTCCCCCTCTTTAAATGGCAAAGAATTGATAACTCTCCCCCCCCCTTTCCTTTCTAAACAACAGGATCAGCCACTCTCTCTGTTTACTTTTAATGATGTGCAGAAATACAACCTACTACTTTGGAGAACTATTTCCATTCTGTAATTGTCACAGCTGTCCAACTTAGCACTGAGTGCCTCCCCCTACTAATGATATCAGAGACCTTGACATAACAGCTGGGGAGAAAAAGGGTGAAAAACTATTTTTTTTTTGTCTTTGATTGTTGATCAGCCATAACAAACCATTTCTGGCATTTTATCAAATAAATTTACCTGTGTTACGATTTTTTTTTTTTTTTTTTTTTTTCCACGCGTTTGTTAAAACTTGTGCAGCAATGTCTAACAAGTTATGTTTTGAAAGCAGAATCTATAAAACCCTTATCTTGTTACCAGACCAGATTTGTGCCCTTAACATTTGTTCTGATCCTGAATCCCTCAACTTTGAAATCAAATACCTAAAAGCGGTTGCTGTTGACAGAGATTACAATACAATCCTTCCATTATTGATAAAGCTCTTTTTAAATTACAACATCCCCATACTTCATACCATTTTATGTTTGTCTTCTCTCAATATCAGTGTTGTTTTGCTGGTTTTACCTCAATCTAGTTTTGTCATAGCTAAAATTCTCAAACAATGTTACTTTAAATAAATTTTGTCACCTACAAACAAATTAGTGATTTCTATGTTTAAAGACCCACTTGAAGTAAGTATTTATCATATATCTTGGAAGTATTTATCGTATTCCTTTTCAATGTGGACGCCCAAACAAAACGTTAACTTGAATTTCTTCTTAAAAAATGCCTGGGTTACATCCAGAAACAAGAAATAAACAAATCAGAACTAAGCATTGTTAGGAGAATAACTGTACTTTTAACCCCCAAAGCAGAAAATGCGAGACATGAGACATACATCGCAGATTTTTTTTACAGTCTGCAGATTATTTTCAAAACAGTATTGTGCAGAGATTCAAAGCCTCCCGATTTTGGCAGAAAAGATTATGATTTCCAATCTTTCTCCATCCACAGCATAAATGCTAATGTTCATTTTAAACTTGTTTTATTAGATTTTTAGAGCCTCTTAAGGGGTAGAATTATTCAATATCTCTCATTCATTTAGTTTTTTGTGACCCCCCCCCCCCCTTCTGCTAACAATCAGCAATATGCTAATGCTTCTGCTAATAATCGGCAAGTAAATGCCTCACAGAATCCTTGTGATTTTCAGTCTTCCTCCATCCACAAAATAACTGTCAATGTTCTTGTTAAACTTATTTAATTAGATTCCATTACCTATAAAGAAGAAGAATTGTTCAATATCTCTGACATATATAATTTTTTTACTCCCCCGCTTCCATTAACAATCGGCGATCAAACGCAGTGCAGAAGCATTGTAGTTTCTAATCTTTCTCAACATGAACATCAAAGTTTTTTTTAAATTTACTTTATTAGATTGTAGAACCTATAAAGAAGTAAAATTGTTGAATATCTCACACATATAATTTTTTGTGACTTCCCCCCCCCCCCTCTCCCGTCCTCCTCGCTAATGAATTGGGGAACAAGCGCTTTGCTAAAGTCATGAATTTTCCAATCTTTCTCCATCTGATTAACAAGCATTATTAACTAACTGTCATGATTAAGTAACATTAGATAAATGCAAACTTGTAATAAAAATATACTTACTGAATCCCACAAGTTTTTTTTTTTTCTTTTTTTTTCTTTCTTCCATTACTTACTATAAAATTATGCTTCAAATTATTTTTTAATACCTAAATAGTTGTCGCAGATTGAAAGAAAAAAATCTGCTACTGGGCTTTTAACTTTAATTCAGCTAAAATAATCTGTTGGCCTAAGCATGTACATGAACTCAATTTTTAGAAGCTTTCCATATTTATAAAAATCATAAAAATGTCATTAATTGTGATTTTCCTGTGCCCCTGTCTTTGATTGAAATATTACATATCCACATATTCTTGATTTTCATGTACCATTAATGTAGATTTCTATTGGCTAACACCTTCAGTTTCTTAAATTCCTATTGGCTGCTATTCCGACTCTAAAATTCGCTTCCTTATTTACATATGGAGGAGTAATAATCTGCCTTGTCATTCTGCACTGATGACGGTGCGCCTAACATTACTGAAACTGCAATTTGCTCATTTAATATTTTGTTACATTGGCATTTTCAACGTTGTGTAAATATTGTTATTTCTATTCACTGTCAAGTCTGGTTATATATCCCATATGTAAAAATAGTGTTTTCAACATTGCAACATTTAATAACATTTCATAATCATCTGGTGACAAACTGAATATTTTTAATTTTTTTTTTTTTTTCATGAATTGAAAAAGATTGTCTTAATTCTCCTTTTTTACTTTCCAAACCATACAACAGTATTGTACTCATGAAAAAATTCGACTTTGAGATTTTGGTGTATTTATATGTTTTGAGGCCTCCTGAGTTCATATTTCTATTTTTTTGGTGATGTATATTCATATGTATTTGAGTGAATATATGATAACATCTAAATACTTTGTTTGAATGAGCTGAAAGTTCACATATAAAAGTCTGTTTCTAATTTCGACCCCTGCCCCCCAAATATGACATCTTTTTTTTTTCTTTCCCCACTTGTAAATATAAATTGCTTTTTAGCCATGCCATCACTTTTCACAGAGTTGACAAAAATCAGAAATCAAATGGAACACCAACATAACTCAAAAATCAAAATAGAACATCAGACTTAATACACAGCCAAACATTCTAAAATCACACCTGTGTACCAATTTTGATATTTATAGGCAAGGGCTATGGGGACTCAATTCCTCTTTCCCCCAGATACTTCAAAATTGAATAAATTTTCATTTTTGACTATTAAAATAAATTATGTCATTCTCTATTACTCCATAAGCTGCCTTACCCCTATGCAAATAATGTCTCTGATCATACCTCTAAATTTAGGTTACCCCATTTCTATGTGAAAACTTGATGATAAACATACAGCCAGGTTATAAAAACAAGGCAAACAACAACGTCTAGAACGCCAAATAGAAATAATAGGAAAATAGACAGCTGTTTCGGTAACATTTAGCATACTGTCTTCAGTGCAGTGGCGTACTGTCAATTGCAGTTCTGTTCAGTGCAATTGCATACTGTCTTCAGTGCAATCAAATTATTAGATTCTTTTTTTTTTTTTTTTTTTTTTCCCTGGAAAAATACTGCACAAAATGTCTGAAACTTTAGACATGCAAAGAATATTTAAAAACTCACCTTTCCCACTATTGATTGAGTCCAGAATGCAGTTAGAGGATTAACCACAAATTGGAGAAAAGCAAAAATATTTTGGATCACCTTGTGAAAGCTACAAATGACTTGTAACTTTAACACATTATTGTACTACTTACTGTGCACAATATATATATATACAGGGGTGAAACTTTTCAGGGGCTATCCCTGAATTCAGGTTTTTTGAAAAATTTTCTGTCACTGAATTTCATGTTAAATTATTTTGTTTTCATACAAATTTCTCATTTTGAATTTTAATTTGCTTGATAATGTATTAAAAATTCCCCAAATATCACTTATTATAGGTAAACATATCATATATCATTAATAAGGCTTTCTGTCTGCATGTAGTTTCCCCCCTGATATATATATATATATATATATATATATATATGTATATATATATATATATATTTTTTTTTTTTTTTGGGGGGGGGGGGGGATTGGTACAATTACTTAAGAAGTTTTTTTTTTTTTTTTTTTTTTTTTTTTTTTTTCCCAAAAATTATTAATTTTCTTGGCAAGTTTTTTAATATTATAACAGGAATGGATTTCCATAAAATTTTACAAAACTTGCAGTAAAATTGACAAGGCATTAGAGAAACATCATTTTGAAACATAAAATCCACATATGTAACATTCGTAGAGATATCAGCATATATAGTAAATATTTTTCTTTTTCTCTGCATGCACAAAAGTTCGAAAAAATTGTATTGCATGGGTTGAAAGGGAATGAACAACTTTTATCAAAAGTCCATTTGAATTTAAAAAGAAAAAAAAAAAAAAAAAAATGTCAACAACAGATTTTAGGTATTTTTCAGAGTTGAAATTTCATAAGGGGTTTCTCGCGTGCCTCATATTTAATTTGAAGATCCAATTATTTCAACCACATTGCAAAAGTTCTTTTTTGTGAAAAACCCCTTATGAACTCATAAATGTTAGTAAATAAATAAAATCTTGTTAGAATCATTTGCCCATAAGGGGTTTTTCACACAAAAAAAGATTTTGCAACGTAGTTGAAATAATTGGATCTTCAAATTAAATATAGGCAGTGATGCTACTAGTCTTTCAAAATTCTGGGTCCCTGAGACCCATAGGTTCCAAAAATCTGGGTTCTTTTTTCAAAAAATGGGTCCTCATATAAATGAATTTAAATTTATATATTAAAGTTATAAATTAAAATTTTATCTTAAATTGAAAAACCGTTTTTTATTAATTTTTAACGAGCTATGTTTTAGATTGTCTTAATGCTAATATTATGTAAGAGGTGATTACTGTTAAGAAACAAACAAAAACATTTAGCTTAATGTGCTCTGAGACCAGAAGGGAAAAATGAATATAAAAGAAAATATAGCATAATATACATATATATATGTGTGTATATATATTATTGAATTATTATTTTTAGGTTGATTTTTTTAGAAATCGACCTATTGCAATCACTTCGTTTATCTATATATATATATATTTATCTATAATGAAAATTTTGTCATCACGATAACTCCCGAAATAATACTCAAAATCAAACCAATTTGGACAGTGAACTAATCTTATAAATATCTTGGATGAGTTCGTTAACCAAGTTGCTCCTACTTTTTGTTTTCAAGTGGCAGCCACTTGAAAATGTCAAACCGACATTGTAAAAAGCATATTTAAAGCAAGATTTGCTTGAATTTTGATGTAAATACAGGCCACATAAGGGTCTCAATGAAGTTTATTAATGAAGATTATTTGCCATTTTTAATAAAGTGGCAGATATTTTAAGTTAAGCGGGACCACTTGAAATCAGGCTACCATTTGAAAATTTAAAATCACTATAACTTCCGAAAGATTACTCCAAATCGAACCAAATTTGGACAGTGTCTTAACTTATCTCATAAATATCTTAGATGAGTTTATTAACCAAGTTGCTCTGCCATTTTGTTTTCAAGTGGAGACCACTTGAAAATTTCAAATTCAAATTGTAAAAAGCGT
Source organism: Salticus scenicus (assembly GCA_963930645.1). Classification (NCBI taxonomy): domain Eukaryota; kingdom Metazoa; phylum Arthropoda; class Arachnida; order Araneae; family Salticidae; genus Salticus; species Salticus scenicus. The sequence continues at coordinate 231,486,818 of OZ005660.1, forward strand.
ATTCAGATTTTTTTTTTAATTTTGATGTATACATAGATTATACAAGTGTTTCAAATAACTTTATTAATGAACTTTATCTGCCATTTTTAATTAAGTGGCGGATATCTTAAGTTAAGCGGGACCACTTGAAATCAGGCCACCACTTGAAAATTTAAAACCATGATAACTTCTGAAATAATACTCCAAATGGAATCAAATTTGAATAGTGTCTTAACATATCATATAAATATCTTAGATGAGTTTGTTAACCAAGTTGCACCGCCATTTTGTTTTCAAGTGGAGACCACTTGAAAATTTCAAAGTTAAATTGTAAAAAGTGTATTCCGAAATTGTTTGAATTGTGATGTAAATACAGCCTACATAAGGATCTCAATGAAGTTTATTAATAAACTATATCCGCCATTTTTAATAAAGTGGCAGATATCTTAAGTTAAGCGGCGCCACTTGAAATCAGGCTCCCACTTGAAAATTTAAAATCACGATAACTTCTGAAATAATACTCCAAATCGAACCAAATTTGGACAGTGAATCATATAATTATCTTGAATGTTTTCACTGGACAACTTGTCCCGACATCTTGTTTCTATGTTCAAGCCACTTGAAATCACACTGCCACTTGAAAATATGCCACACGATAACTTTTAAAATACTAAACTGATTCAAATAAAAGTTGTATAGTGAACTTATGGTTCAAATATCTAGGATAAGTTCACTTGGTGACTTGATACGCAATTTTATTTCCAAGTAGCGGCCACTTGAAAATTTGTCATTATGGTAACTTTAGTAATACAGAATCAAATCGCATCAAATTTGGGTTGTGGATTTACCATTCATATATCACAGATAAGTTCGCTGGGCATCTCATTCTGCTTTTGTTTTCCAAGTGGTGGCCACCTGAAATCACGGTATCACCTGAAAATTTCTTATGACGAGAATTTTTGAAATACTGATTTAATTTAAACTAGAACTGGACAATGAACTTATAATACAAATATATTGGAAGATTTCATACAAATTTAATGAAAAGCAAACTAATTTTATTTCATTTAAAATATACCTTATATAGGCTTTTCAATTTTGGCTAATCAATTTCGATCACAATCGTGATCATCTTCAGAGCCACTTGTTACGTCTTCGTCCTTCGTTTTATGGTTTCGCGGTTTGTTGTCAGAGTTCCTTCGCTTCACTTCGGATTCTTGTAAGAGGTGTTGCCATGCAGCTGGGATAATGGAATGTTCTCTATTGTTTACTGTGTTGGGGTTAGTGATAATTTCGAGGGCCTCCCGTTTTAGAGCGTAGTTATGGTTATTGTAGGGAGCTATTTTTTGGATGTTAATAGAGTTAATGTTTATTGGGTTGTTATTATGGGTAGTGGAGAAAGCGGTAGAGGTTTTTCCTAGTTTAAGATCTGCACGGTGTTCTTTTTCACGATCGGCTATTTTTCGTTTAGTCATCCCGATGTAGCAGGCTTTTTTACTATTGATATGTTCGAAGTTGATTTTATAAATTCCGGAGGTGTGGTTTTGTGGAATGGGGTCTTTTTCGTTCCGGATGTGTTGAAAGATATTTTTGTCAGGTTTTATTGGAATGTTTACGTTATTATTTTTGGCTTCATTTTTTATTTTAATGCTGGCGCCGTTACAAAAAGGGATTGCGGTGGTAAAATTAGGTTTGGGTTTCTGGGCGTTATTGATTTTGTTAAGAGATTTTAGGCGTTTTTTGTATAATTTATTTATAAGATTTTTAGAATAGTTAGCTTTTGCGGCGATTTTTTTGATATTGTTAAGTTCTTTATTTAGTAATTGTTTGTTAGAGCAGATTAGAATAGCGCGGTTGATATAAGATTGAATGGCGGATAATTTGTAAGTGATGGGGGTTTTACAATTTTTGTTTATAATTTCAGTGTTAGTAGTGGGTTTTCTGTAAACGGTAGTGTCGATGGTGTTATTAGGATTTTTTATGATTTTTATATCAAGAAAGTTTAGAGTATTGTTTGTTTCTTTTTCAATTGTGAATTTAATGTTATTATCTAAGGAATTAAGGTTTGTTAGAAGGTTATCTGGATTTTCAGTGTCGGGAATGATGGCAAAGATGTCGTCCACATATCTAGTCCAAAGTTTACAATTTTTGATTATATGGTTGGCTGAATTTTCAATAAGGCGGAGTTTCAATTCGGCAATGATACCTGAGATAGGGCTCCCCATAGGGACGCCTTGATTTTGATGGTAAGTATTATTATTAAAGTTAAAATATGATTCATTAAGGAGGAGGTTATTTGCTCTAATTAAAGTTTCACTGGTTTTATTGTCTCCAAATATGTTGGTTAATTTAGTATTAATAATTGCTGTGATTTCAGAAATATTGATGGAGGGGTAGAGATCTTTTACATCAAAACTAACGAGTTTATCGGTATAATTTATATTTGTATTACGGAGTTTATCTAGGAACATTTCATTTGAGTTTATTGAGTAGTTAGAGGGAGGGAGAAGGGCTATGTAAATGCTTTTCATGTATTTTTCGAGATGGTAGGTTGGGCCTTCAGCTTTATTTACTATAGGGCGGAGAGAGGGGGGGTTTTTGTGATCTTTATATTTAGCAAAGAGACGTGGTATTGTGGAGGCATGGTTATTGAATGTTGGTTTGTTATTGTTGGGCCATTGGCCTGTTTTTATAAGATCTTTTGTTTTACTTATGAGTTTTTTAAGAGGTGAGGGGTGGGTTTTTTTAGCTTTTAGTTTTTCAATGGTTTCTTGCATCATTTCATTATAATGGGTTCGGTCCATAATGGTAATAAGATTTGTTTTGTCTGACATAAGAAAAGTTAAATCACGATTGTTTTTTAAGTTTTTAAGACATTTGATGTCTTCGGAGTCATTATAGGTTTTATTTACTTTAGAGATGGATTTTATAGCGGTGTTCCGGATTGTTTGTTGTTTGAAAGCTGGAATGTAGTCAATGGCGGTTTCTATGTGAGCTATTGTATCTTTTAAGTTTGGTTTGTCATTTAGGATATATTTAGCGCCTAATTTTAATAGGGAGTCTTGATGTGAGTTTAGTTCGAATGTAGAAAGATTATTATATGGGTGAGTTGTAGGGGTATGGGTTTTTATAAGGTTAGGGTTTTCTTTTATGATTAAGTTATGCAATTTTTTCTGGTGCCGCTTTTGTATAATACTTTGTTCGATTTCTGTGAAATGGTTAATTTTGTTGGTTAGGTGGTTGAAGTCTTCAGGTTTAGTTTTCAATTTTAGATCGTGTTTGAGTTTACTGTTTTCTATTTTTAATTTGAAGATGAGAACGGATTTTTGTTTAATAATTTTCTTTAAAATTGAAATTTCAAATTGTTTGGCAAGGTGTTTATAATGTTTATTTATGAAGTTTGAATTTGTTTTTATAAATTTAGGAATAGTTTTGAAGTGCAAGCAGTCTTCTAGAAAGGTTTTATGGTTAATTTCGCGTGTAAGTTTTTTGGAGTTATTTTTTAGGCTATTGTATAGGGTAGAAAGGGACATTATAAGAAAAAAAAAAAAAAAAAAAAAAAATCGGGAGGCCTAGAAGAACCGTGAAGTTAAATAGAATGAGTAAATTGCTGAAAAAGAGTTATGAAAGTGAAGCTTGGGAGGTCAGTGATGACCAAAAGATAGAATATTTTAAAGTTTATAAGAGTTTAAGTTGTAAATATAACATTCAAACGATAGGGAAATAAAAGGAAAAAGGATTTTTTCCTTTTATTTCCCTATCGTTTGAATGTTATATTTACAACTTAAACTCTTATAAACTTTAAAATATTCTATCTTTTGGTCATCACTGACCTCCCAAGCTTCACTTTCATAACTCTTTTTCAGCAATTTGCTCATTCTATTTAACTTCACGGTTCTTCTAGGCCTCCCGATTTTTTTTTTCTTATAATGTCCCTTTCTACCCTATACAATAGCCTAAAAAATAACTCCAAAAAACTTACACGCGAAATTAACCATAAAACCTTTCTAGAAGACTGCTTGCACTTCAAAACTATTCCTAAATTTATAAAAACAAATTCAAACTTCATAAATAAACATTATAAACACCTTGCCAAACAATTTGAAATTTCAATTTTAAAGAAAATTATTAAACAAAAATCCGTTCTCATCTTCAAATTAAAAATAGAAAACAGTAAACTCAAACACGATCTAAAATTGAAAACTAAACCTGAAGACTTCAACCACCTAACCAACAAAATTAACCATTTCACAGAAATCGAACAAAGTATTATACAAAAGCGGCACCAGAAAAAATTGCATAACTTAATCATAAAAGAAAACCCTAACCTTATAAAAACCCATACCCCTACAACTCACCCATATAATAATCTTTCTACATTCGAACTAAACTCACATCAAGACTCCCTATTAAAATTAGGCGCTAAATATATCCTAAATGACAAACCAAACTTAAAAGATACAATAGCTCACATAGAAACCGCCATTGACTACATTCCAGCTTTCAAACAACAAACAATCCGGAACACCGCTATAAAATCCATCTCTAAAGTAAATAAAACCTATAATGACTCCGAAGACATCAAATGTCTTAAAAACTTAAAAAACAATCGTGATTTAACTTTTCTTATGTCAGACAAAACAAATCTTATTACCATTATGGACCGAACCCATTATAATGAAATGATGCAAGAAACCATTGAAAAACTAAAAGCTAAAAAAACCCACCCCTCACCTCTTAAAAAACTCATAAGTAAAACAAAAGATCTTATAAAAACAGGCCAATGGCCCAACAATAACAAACCAACATTCAATAACCATGCCTCCACAATACCACGTCTCTTTGCTAAATATAAAGATCACAAAAACCCCCCCTCTCTCCGCCCTATAGTAAATAAAGCTGAAGGCCCAACCTACCATCTCGAAAAATACATGAAAAGCATTTACATAGCCCTTCTCCCTCCCTCTAACTACTCAATAAACTCAAATGAAATGTTCCTAGATAAACTCCGTAATACAAATATAAATTATACCGATAAACTCGTTAGTTTTGATGTAAAAGATCTCTACCCCTCCATCAATATTTCTGAAATCACAGCAATTATTAATACTAAATTAACCAACATATTTGGAGACAATAAAACCAGTGAAACTTTAATTAGAGCAAATAACCTCCTCCTTAATGAATCATATTTTAACTTTAATAATAATACTTACCATCAAAATCAAGGCGTCCCTATGGGGAGCCCTATCTCAGGTATCATTGCCGAATTGAAACTCCGCCTTATTGAAAATTCAGCCAACCATATAATCAAAAATTGTAAACTTTGGACTAGATATGTGGACGACATCTTTGCCATCATTCCCGACACTGAAAATCCAGATAACCTTCTAACAAACCTTAATTCCTTAGATAATAACATTAAATTCACAATTGAAAAAGAAACAAACAATACTCTAAACTTTCTTGATATAAAAATCATAAAAAATCCTAATAACACCATCGACACTACCGTTTACAGAAAACCCACTACTAACACTGAAATTATAAACAAAAATTGTAAAACTCCCATCACTTACAAATTATCCGCCATTCAATCTTATATCAACCGCGCTATTCTAATCTGCTCTAACAAACAATTACTAAATAAAGAACTTAACAATATCAAAAAAATCGCCGCAAAAGCTAACTATTCTAAAAATCTTATAAATAAATTATACAAAAAACGCCTAAAATCTCTTAACAAAATCAATAACGCCCAGAAACCCAAACCTAATTTTACCACCGCAATCCCTTTTTGTAACGGCGCCAGCATTAAAATAAAAAATGAAGCCAAAAATAATAACGTAAACATTCCAATAAAACCTGACAAAAATATCTTTCAACACATCCGGAACGAAAAAGACCCCATTCCACAAAACCACACCTCCGGAATTTATAAAATCAACTTCGAACATATCAATAGTAAAAAAGCCTGCTACATCGGGATGACTAAACGAAAAATAGCCGATCGTGAAAAAGAACACCGTGCAGATCTTAAACTAGGAAAAACCTCTACCGCTTTCTCCACTACCCATAATAACAACCCAATAAACATTAACTCTATTAACATCCAAAAAATAGCTCCCTACAATAACCATAACTACGCTCTAAAACGGGAGGCCCTCGAAATTATCACTAACCCCAACACAGTAAACAATAGAGAACATTCCATTATCCCAGCTGCATGGCAACACCTCTTACAAGAATCCGAAGTGAAGCGAAGGAACTCTGACAACAAACCGCGAAACCATAAAACGAAGGACGAAGACGTAACAAGTGGCTCTGAAGATGATCACGATTGTGATCGAAATTGATTAGCCAAAATTGAAAAGCCTATATAAGGTATATTTTAAATGAAATAAAAATATATTGGAAGATTTCGATGGTCAAGTTGTTTTGCCATTTTGTTTCCAAGTCGCAGCCACTTAGACTGCCACTTGAAAATTTGCCATAATAATAACTTTTGAAACACGGCGCTGATTTAAACCACAGTTGGACAGTGAACCTATGCTTCAAATATCTTGGATGTGTTTGCTGGGCAACTTGTTCCACTGTATTGTTTCCAAGTGGCGGCCACTTGAAAATTTGTTATCACGGTATCTTTAGAAATACTTAATCAATTCAAATCAAAGTTGAAAATTGGATTTATCATTCAAACAACAAAAATCTAGAAAATTCATGTAACTCGTGAACCAATCACGTTATTGCGTCCATCTTTGGTATATCGATAATAAGTATTTTCTCGCCAAATTTGGCGCCAAATCTATTACCTGCGTTGCTGGATCTTTTTAATGCGTTTTTAAGAAAAAATTAGGCTATTTAAATGCTAAAACAAACTAGAAAGGCAGAAAACTAACATTTTTATCAACTTACTAAGCCTCTTTGAAAGAATTTCTACCAAAAAAAAAATTATTTTCAAATTTGCAACGATATCTTAGATGAGCAACTTTGTCTGCCATTTTGATCAAAGTGGCAGTCACTTAATTTTTCAACACGATGACTTTTGAGATTTTGAATTAATTCGAACTATATGTGTACAGTAGACTTATCTCCCAAATACATTTCATATATTTGTCAATTTAACCCACCATTTTGTTTCCAAGTTTCCGCCACTTGAAAATTTTAAATTCACATAAAAGTGTATTTGTGAACCTATTTGCTTAAAACTCCATATGTGCATAGCCTACATCAATATTTCTACCAAGTGCATTAATAATTTAAAGCCGCCATTTTGAAAGAAAATGATGGCTACTTGATAAGGAAAAAGAAATCAACCTACCCTTCCGAATAAGCCGGAAGGACTTGTTTTTTTTTTTTTTTTTTTTTTTTTTTGAACTAGAAGCATTTTAAAAATGTCCTTGAAGTTATCAGCATTAGAAAAACAAAATGGGAAAAAAGTTTTTTTTTTTTTTTTTTTTTTTTTAAGATGAGTTATTATTATGATAAGCAGATTTATTACAAAATTTAGTTATACATTTGAATTCGAGTACAGTGAAGGACCCATTATCTGGCAATTTCCGGGACCAACCCAATTCTAATAATAGGAAAATTCTAGGTTTTGATCCCTACTGAAAACAGGAGTATCACGTCTGCAAAAGCAACCCCTTCCTTTAACCACAAAATAACTTACCAGTAAACTGTACTGATAACTTAATTCATTGGAGAAAAAAGTAAAAGAAGTGTACTTATTTATCTTCAAAAGAAATTACTATAATAATAACGTTCTGACATTATCAAAAGCATTTTATTTTTTGTATAGTGCTGCAAACATCACTTTTTTTTTAATACTTAGGCCTTCTCAATAATAAAGTTTCTTGAATCCTAATACAAACATAATGTCCTATTCCTGTATTCACGTTCATTCATCTGTTTTATTTATTTATTTATTTATTTTTTATTTTTATTTTTTCAAATGAAATCAGAATGCAGCAGGATGATGCAATTCATTGTATTGACACTTTTTACTGATAACCAATTTGTATCAGAATTACGTTTTCACATCTCAGAACGTTGTTTTTGTTTTCGCATCAGTCACTCATGTGTGTTTATCGTATTGGAATTGGAAAGAAATGTTTTTGATTTTTTGAAAGAATGTGGTTTTGCGACCATTTTCCGAATTTCATGTTTGGCTAAGCTTAAATAGGGCATTGGCGATTCATTATGTGGTGATTGTATGCAGTGGTGCGGTGTATCATACACTTTTTACTGATAACCTTTTCATATCGCAACTTTGCTTTTGATTTTGCATGCGTCAGCCACTCGTTTGTGCTTATTGTCTAGGATTGATTGTGCTCTTTCTTCGTTATGTAAAATGGGGTTTTAAAGGATTATTTTTTCTTCTTCTTCAGAGCAGTATGCTTTAAAATTATAAGAAAAATATCAGTTTTAAACAAAAAATGCAGTTTATAATTTGCATTTTTTTTTTTTTTTTTTTTTTTTTTTTAACGAAAAATACATATTCTCTGGGATGCACCACAATAAATTTTCGACCTCAATTTTTCATGTAATTTACGAGCTGTAGTGCGTAAACGGCATCACTGTATGTGGCATGTGAAAAATCCCCTATGAAATTTCAACTCTGGAAAATATCTAAAATCTAGCTTTTTTTTTTTTTTTTCTGACAATTTGCTTAATTTTTACTCTATTCAAATGAACTTTTGACATTAGTTGTCCAATATATCTAACTTTCAACCTATGTAATAAAAAAATTTCTAACTTTCGCACATGTGCAAAAAAAAAAAAAAATACACTAAATGCTCATATTTTAACCCTTTCACTACCAATATAAACTGCCTTTGGGACCAGTGCTGCCAGATTGAGGGAATTCTTTGTATATGATATCTACCACTAAATTTTAAATGCCTAATAACTTCGAAGACTTCTTTGTTAGATGTTTTCGGAATGATTATACAACCGTTGCAATTAAAATTTATTGGTGGATATTCAATAAAAAAATACCTCAATCTGGCAGCATTGCTTGGGACGTATATGTCCCAGTGGTAGTGAAAGGGTTAACAAATATTACACGTGTGAATTTTATGTTTCAGAATAATGTTTCTCTAATGTTTTATTGATTTTTCTGCGAGTTTTGTAAATTTTTTTAGAAATCCATTCTTGTCGTAAGCAAAAAACTTACCAAAAAAGGTAACAATATTTGAAAAAAAAAAATTATATCTGCCTAAATAATTGTGCAATTCCCACAAAACGACATACAAATATTGTACATAGTATGTGCAACAATGTATTAAAGTTACAAGTCATTTGTAGCTTTTTATGATACAGGGTAATCCAAAGTATTTTTAATTCTTCACTTCAATTTGGGTTGGTTCCGTAATTGCACTCTGGACTCAGTTGATAGTGGAAAATGTGAGTTTTTAAATCTTCTTTGCATGTCTGAAGTTCAAAACCATTTCCTCCGGAATTTTTTTAGAAAATTTAAAAAATGTGAGAATTTAAAAAAATTTAATAATTTGATCACTTACTGTATATACATATATATATATGATACTTAAGATTTTTTTTTTTTTTTTTTTTTCCCGTTGTGGCTGGCAATGAAGTGAATGTTTTATTTGTTTTTTGCAGCTATCTTCAGTGTTCTGTTGGGATTGGTTGCAATAGCTGTTCAGGATTTGCCAGCTGTCCTAGAGAATGGTTTCTTTCAAGGTTACTACACAACCACCTGGATTGTGATTTTTTTACAGGTAAAATAGTCGGGATTAATAGTTTACAAATTTATGTAGCCTTTTAACTTTCCAAATAGATGCATGTAAGGAGGAAAGTATTGCAATCATGATCTGCAAAATGGATTTTATATCTTGCGTAGCTCAAAAATGAAGGCTTGTACAATGTTGCAAATTTATATTCGTGACCATCATGACGTCTAGTTATACACGTTCAACTTTGGTCTCGATAGAATGTATGTATGTGTGAGTGAACACGATAGCATCTAAACGCTTTGTTCAAATGAGCTGAAAGTTGGTATGTATGTTATCGGTCATCCAAGCATGAGTTGTATAGATTTTGGTGAATCAGTAGCCTATAATTTTTTTTACAGGGACACAAATAAAAATTCTTCGTCATTATGGCCTCTATTGGTATATTACTTAAAACGGAATGGCGTCTGAATGCCTTATACAAATGAAAGGAAAATTTCTATGCATGTTATAGGTCACTGTCTCACGAACTGTATCAATTTTGGTGAATCTAGCGCTTATGAAAATTTTTATAGAGACACACACACAAAAAAAAAAAAAATTCTTTATCATGATGGACTCAAATTACTGTAGCATTATTCGATGGAGCTGATTGATTTCAGACTTTAACAACTTTTAATGACTTAATGTTCAGAAAGTCGTGTGGAGTTACTCCAGATTTCTTTATTTTATGAATGTATAGTATGCAAAGAAAGATTTGTAATCAGGAAAAATTCTGACTATGAAAATTGTGGTATGTTTATAGATTTGCAGAAATCCTGAATTCATCTTTGCTATTTTAACCATGTTTTTATTAACTTCTATTCTTGTTTGTTTGTCCGGTACAAATCTTGCAATCGAATTTTAACTCACTTCCCTACTAGCTAGACATTTGAAACTTTCACAGTAGCTCAGAACCCGGTGACAACACACTACTTCGAAGTCAGATTTACGAATAGTTTTCTTTTAATTCATTAAAATATGAAAATAATAAGCTCCTAATAGCAATAAAAATAGTCATTAAAATATTAGCTATAATTTTATTGTTGCCAAAAAAAATTTATGAGTTCATTTTCTTTCAACATAAAAATAAATACATTTAATTAAACGTGAGCGTTAAAAAATTGTAAAAAGTTAAATGATGCCTCTGGCAAAAATGGATGTCATTATCACTTTAAAGATTTTCTACACATTGATAAAGTGCTAATGTAGTTCATGATGCAAATATATGTTGTTCTGAAAGGATTAATATTTTATTTTTAAAACCAACTTTTTTTTTTTTAATTCAAATTTCCTGTAACTCTTTAACCAGTCATATTAGAACGTCCATCTTTGAAATATCGATAATAAGGATTTACTTGCCAAAAAAGTCACCAAGAGCAAAAATCCATTACCTGCCTATTGGAGCTTTTTAATGCGTTTTAAAGGTAAGATTAAGCTATTTTAACGCGAAAAAGAGCTGGAAATGCAGAGAATTGACATTTTATCAACTTACTAAGCCTCTTTGAAAGAATGTATACACAAATAAATACAATTATTTACAATTTTGTAACAATATGCATTGATAAAGTGCTAATGTAGTTAGTTCTATAGCGATGATTCAACAGAAAATTTAAAAACATGGTTTATAAAGTTTTTTATCTTATTATTACTTTGATGTGTGTGTGTGTGACCATATTAGCATCTGCATTCAATTCAGATTGAACTGTATTAGAACTTATAAAATTGTAGAGTCAGAGTTATGCGTGCTGTAGTCAGGGAGATTTTATAGAGCCAGATCTGTATTGTCAATGGTCTTTAGAAAAGGCTTATTATGTTTTGGTAACTTACAATATTATTGTAAGTATGCTTATTTTATTTGTATGCTTTTGAAAGTTAAATTTTCTAATGACATTTTTTTTTTTTTTTTCGGAAATATTTCTGAGCCTTTTTTTTATGTATATAGCAGATCAGCAAGAAATCAGCTTTATTTTAAGGTATTGGTAATGGAAATTAAGGCCGATTGACTACACTCGGATCGTAGGTGTGGGTTGTTCTCTAGAGAACGGTGGACTTTATAATGAAAGCTAGCCTGTATTTATGTGAGTTTTGGAGGAAATCATGGAAACTCTTAATGGCTAAATTGACCTGGGGAACTAGCACCTACTCATTGGAATGTTGACCTTGGCGAAAACTTTTCAATAGGATGTCACTTTTCTGATAAACCCCAAAAACCGCTAGCACGAACATATCCTAATCTTTTTGTGATCAGAAAAGGTTCGTGGAATCAGATTAAAAAATTTTGATAAAGGGATACGTCTTGAAAATACAAATCCGATAGCAGATTTTGAGATGGCAGCTTCGATTGTAGTTGCATTGAAATTACTTCTTGAATTAGTAGAAGTGCTTGATATTTAAACAAATTTTAAAATAGTTTGATATTTAGGCTCAAAATATGCATGAAATTTGCGAAAAAAAAAGCACTTTTACAAAACATAAGTCAAATTTAAATAAAGATATTTTTATTCTGTAAATTTTATTTAGATTATTGAAAGGTCCTTAAGGGAGTGAACTACTCTCAAAACTATAACCCTGTTATTTAATATTTTAGAGACGATAACATTTTTACATGCTGAAAAAAATCATGAATATACATGGCAGTTCATAACTTCTATCGACAAAAAATAATTTAGCTAGACTCATTGTGGTAGTTCAATCCCTAAAACAACTTCTCTAGAGTATTTTGTCAAAGTTTCATAAGGTTTCAATTATAACTTTTGGAGTTATGTTTTGGGATAAAGCAAAATGCTAAAAATCTCATTTTGAGAAAAAGCAGAAAACAAATTAAAAAAAAAGATTTTACCTATTAAACAAAAAATAATTTTAATAAGTTCCTGATTTATTTCAAAGCTTTTTATTTTATTTTTTAAATTCATTTTATATTCAGTAACAAATTTTGATGCTTATATTGAGTAAAACATTTATGTAAACAAACATTTACGGGTCACTTCCGGTTTCAAAAACTGGTGAGTGACCCGCAAAAAAATGCCTGTAACTCAAGTTCTAAGCAAGATAGAAACAAAATTCAAACTGATTTAGAAAGCTAAAATGTCAGGCTTTAATACTAACCCAAAAATAGAAAATCTGAGTTTTGACTGAAAATTGTGTTTTAAAGGTAGGCAGGCACCTTGATGAAAATTGTAATAAATGTACATTTTCTGTGTAACTAAAATTTGTATTTAAAAAGTATGAAGAACCACCTGTCTTAATATTTAAAGTTATTGAAAATATTAAGTTTATTAAAAATTACAATATGTACCTATATATTTTCTCTGTAATTAAAATTCTTATTAATCATGTATAATATTAATAGTATATCTATTAAGAATAACAAGTATTAATATATTAAGTTTAATGAAAACTACAATTATATATTTTCTTTGTAACTAAAAGTCTAAATTATATCTACAAATGATGTAAATCCCAGTATATAAACTACTGGAAATTAATAAAACTTAAAGGAAATTGATTTTTTTTTTTTTTTTCCGACTGAGTGAAAATAATGCCAGGACCGGGAGTTGAACTCCAGATCTTTGACTTATAAGGTCAAGGCTCTACCAATTGAGCTATCCAGGCCGACAACCGGTGGACATTACTCACTCAGACAACCTTTAGGCAGAAACATCTGGTCTATCATGTAGATAGCTCGACAGAAATAAGCCGCAGGTAAAGGAAAACACCATTAAACAATGGGAGAAAGAAATACAATATATTAAAATCACACAATCAACTGATTGGGAAAAAAATCATATTTATTGATTTTTTTTTTTTTACGACTGAGGGAAAATAATGCCTGGACCGTGAGTCGAACCCCAGATCTTTGACTTACAAGGTCAAGGCTCTACCAATTGAGCTATCCAGGCTGACAACCGGTGGATATTACTCACTCAGACAACCTTTAGGCAGAAAAAAAAAAAAAAAATCAATAAATATGATTTTCTTCTCAATCAGTTGATTGTGTAATTTTAATATATTGTAATTCTTTCTCCCATTGTTTAATGGTGTTTTCCTTTACCTGCGGCTTATTTCTGTCGAGCTATCTACATGATAGACCAGATGTTTCTGCCTAAAGGTTGTCGGCCTGGATAGCTCAATTGGTAGAGCCTTGACCTTGTAAGTCAGAGATCTGGGGTTCGACTCCCGGTCCAGGCATTATTTTCACTCAGTCGGAAATAAAAAAAAATTCAATAAATATGATTCTCTTCCCAATCAGTTGATTGTGTGATTTTAATATATTAAAGGAAATTGTCACAGATATTTATTTTCCCTGCAGCTAAAATTTTTATTTTAAATTTTATTATTATTGAATTAAGTAGTTAGAGATATGACACATCTATTCTACATACACTTGCAAAACTTCATTTGTAGGTATATAATAGAATATAATAAGAATCTCCCATATCTCAGTGAGGAAAAAGGGAGATAGTATTTAAAAAAATTTTAATAACTGATATTTACAATCTAAATTTAAACATGTTGTGAAAATTCACTTACAAAATGAAAATAAATTTTTAGGCTGTTTTACTTTGACGGGAGATAATTTTTTACTAAGTTTAAAAATATAAAATTACACAGCATATTTTATTGTATATTGTAAATTCTAATTCTAAAATTTTAAATCAGAAACAACTTGCACAACATTAATTTTCAGAGTTGTCAATTATTTTATTTTGAATTTAGATTAAGTAATAAAATTATTATCTAATTACAATTTTTTTTTATCTACTTTCTACAGTTAAATAACCCAAAAATTACTATTCGAAAAACACTGATATTAAATCTTTCAAAAATAATAGAAAAGTTAAAAGCCGTGTTTTTTTTTTTTTTTTTTTTTTTTTTTTTCCTTTTTGGGTTTATGGATTTGCAGAATTTTTTTATGAGAGGATGAGATACATTCAGAAAATCATCTTAGGCTTTTTTTTTTTTTTTTTTTTTAAGAGATAAATTCTTTGAAAAACTAATATGTTGTGGCCACCACAAGACTTTCTTCTATATTTTCCTATATAAATTCACACAGTTCAAATAATTTACAAAAACTATTATTTATTAAAATTATCTACCATGATGAATGCTGGTGATTTTCATCTTAAAAATAACTAACACTAAATATGCAAAGAAAAACAGCTTAACTAACATCTTTAAAAAATACATTTTCATAATGATTATCTTATGTATCAAGTTTCGTACAGGTAAATACCATAAAAGTTGAAATATAGCATTCCTGTTCGCAAGAAAAACTGCACTATAGCAGCACAACTTATTGGTAGATATACATCCAAATTGAATCAGCATAATGTCTCATAATGGCTTTATCACACATATCAAGTGTTGTTTGATTTTACGCATTAGAACCTGAAATGTAGTCTTCTCTTAAACTGAGTAAATCACTGTATAGAAGCACCACCTGTTGAGCAATTAGTACCAAAAATTATTTGCAGTAACTTATGTCAAGGTGTATCCACACATCAATTTTTATGCAATTTTGCGCAGTAGTTCCTAAGACATAACCCTTCTTTAAATTATGAAAATCGCTGCACAGCAGCACCACTTGTTCAGCAAGTAACCCCAAAATTTGAAAGGCACCAACATATGTCAAGATGCATCTACATATAAATTTATATGCATTTTTATGCAGCAGTTCCTGAGATACAGCCTTTTCTTAAATTGTGGAAATCACTGCAAAGCAGCGCGCCATCTGTTGAGCAGATGACCCCAAAAATTGATAGGCACTAATTTAGGTCAAGGTGTATCTACATATAAATTTATATGCATTTTTGGGCAGTAGTTCCTGAGATACAGCCTTTCCTTAAATTGTGGAAATTGCTGCATAGCAAGTCACCTGTTCAGCAGTTGACACCAAAAGTTGATAGGCACTAATTTATATCAAGTTGCATATATGATGTTATATGCACTTTTGTGTAGTAGGTCCTGAGATATGGCCTTCCCTTAAATTATGGAAATTGCTGCATAGCAGCGCTACCTATTGAGCAGTTGACACCAAAAGTTGATAGGCACTCATTTAGGTCATGGTATATCTACACATAAAATTATGTGCAATTCTGTGCAGTATTTCCTGAGATACAATCACCACAAAAAATTTTTCACTCACACACACACAGATAGACAGACAGACATTTTCTGAAAATGGTCAAATCGTGTTCTGGACCTCTCAAAACATGTAAATCCACCAAAAACTGAAAGTTGAAAATTTTTACAAATCCAATACTTTCTTCTATTGACTATAGAAGAAAGTAATAAAATGGGGGAGGGGGGGGAAACCTTTGCTTTATCTCATGTATATACAATAAATAAGTTACTATAATATATGTACACAAAAATTTTCATCAAGGAAATCTAAAGAAAAATGATACATGCTATAAACAAGCTTTAATGTGACAATAAAGTTTAAACATATTCGGCATAGTAAAAGAATATTACCACCTGTATTACAGCTTGTATTATATCCAGTGTTTCATTATCCATTATAACTTGTATAAACAATAAATACTAGCAACTAACATTTCAAGACAGAAAAACATTTATATTTACTGCCTTACAAATACTAGAAACTGGCAAAAAGTCAATTTCAGTAATAATTCAGGTTTAACACACAGAAAATAAATACGGTATTTATAAATAAATGAATTTATAAGTAAAATGATGTTTATAAATAAAAAACTCTTCTTTTAATAAATGAAATAAAAACACAAGTTCATGCTATTCACACTCGTGACTCACAAGCAGCCATATTTATTTATCTAAAATCCAAATGTGACAGTCAGTAAAAAATAATCCTTGTCTGTGATTGGTCAGGTTATTCCAATTTCGATAACAGTCCAGTCGTTCTGGAAGAAATCCATTCCACCTTTCTGATAAGATGGTACTAGTGTATAAAATGCACAGCAGAATTATTTTGGTGGAAACCATCATTTTCGATAGCAGAAAGTTTATGCATTGAATTCTTTCCGATGGGTTGAGGCTAGACTCCCTTGGATCTGAACACCTTCCACAGGTGAGACCCTTCATTTAAGGAATTGTGAAGAAAATTTAGAAATTTTAGTAGCAATTTTAAAGAGAGAGTGAGAGAGATGTATAAGAGACAAGCTAAATATTCCTTGTAATTTCAGTTTCAATAAAGAAGGGGAAAGAATCAAAGCCACCAATGGACTTATCGCCAATTAGAACAAGTTGGATTTCTCCTTACAGTTGTAATTCCTTTTTGCATAAAAAATAAATATTTTATATTCTCAAAATTTTGCTCTGTTAATTTAGAAACGTAACTTAGTGTATGTTTTGTGGGCCGATCTAATTTGACTGATTTGTTATGAAAATAAAATCCTCTTATAAGTCTTGGCAATTTTATTAAAGAAAAAGCAGGCCTTTAGAATTACTTTTTTTCTTACCCATATTGATAAAGAAAGTATTGTTTTTAGGTCAAATTTTTGAAATTGAGTTTTTGTTATATTTGCATGTTTTGAGGTCCCCTGAATCCAAAAAACAGATTTTTAATGATGGATCTGTGTGCGTATCTGTTATCAGCCTATCTTAAGAACAAATAACAGCAGAAAGTCCAAACTCTGTATTATAAATCTATGTAATATACAAATGCTATTCTAAATTTTTCATTGAGGTCAAGCATTTGGGTCGTGTACAGTGATATCCAAGAGAAATCAAATCAAATTCATAATATCTATGAGCAAAATTTCCGATAGATACAGTTTAACATCTATAGTCTGCAAAAAAGCATGTTTCATGTAGGATATTGTATGAAATATCATACACTATTTGTTTACAGGGCTACCCAAAATAATCAGAATGTAGTAAGACTATACTTGAAAAGTGCTGGAAATGTATTTCCGGTTCTGCAATGTGTTATTAATATAAGACTATACTTAAGTATATTACGTGGTGTTTACATACTTTATAGACAACATATTGGGCTACCAGTCATAAAACAAAACATTCTTTTCTGTTAAACATAATTGTTATTTTACCCCTTCATCTGCAATCTGACCTTTCTAGTATTGAAATGCAGGGCAATGAAAGTTATGCGAGTGCCACACCAGATTATTTTTTGTGCATTTTAGAAGTGATTCCTAAAGCCTATTTTTTATTCAATTCAATCTTTTCCTCCTGTGTGTAGGTAGTGTTCCTCAAACTAATCCTGATTTCATTTTTTTTCTAGGCTTTTGGAGGCTTGATTGTTGCCACTGTGATTAAATATGCGGACAACATCCTGAAAGGATTTGCCACCTCCGTGTCCATTGTGCTGTCCACTCTATGTTCTTATTATTTATTAGAAGACTTCAAGCCTTCAAAGTAATAGAGTTTAGCTTGGTTTCGGATGCATTGATTTGTAGAAAGGGATATTTTTTCTTTCCTAACATTTACAAACCGGCACTCTATAATGATCAGGGTTGGAGAAGTCATTGAGTGAAAACCTTACTAGCTGGGTACTTTTTCTTACCAGCCCTCTATATAATGTTGAAAACTAATGCTAGAACAACAGTTACGTTCATGTGATGTGACCAGAAGCAGAATTTTCTGTAGTGATCTGCTGCAATTCAAAAATGTCAAACAGGGTTTATTACTATAATAAGTTATAATAATAACTCTTAAAAAAAAAAGAAAAAGAAAAATTTAAATTTACAAAGAAAAATCTATAGATATAAAATATTTTATTTATTTACTTATTTAAGTCCAATATTCCCCCCTCCCCACCTGAGAAATTAATCAGCAAGGTGAAGTCATAACAAAGGAGGGGGGGGGGAGAGCTTTTGATGTCTTTTCCACTGCTTAAAATTTCACATGCCCTTCACCCTTTAATCGTTTTAACCTTCCCTTTAATCGTTTAAAAAAAAAAAAAAAAGTAGGCCTGATATGTTCTGCTGATAAAAGTCAAGCAAAAATTTGCATATACATTAGTTTGTAGAAGATAAATATAAAATGAAAGTATATATTACAATATTTGATTAGATAAATTTGATATTAAAGTAAATTAATAGAGAAAAAAAAAAGATGCACAAAAAATTTGGATACATCCATTGAAAAAACATACGATTTTGAGGAAACATGTACAAACACTCTATTATGATTTTTAATTTTGTTTATTCTCTGACTTATTCTCTGATTCAAATTTATTTAAATAACTATTTATTACTAAATATTTGGTTGGGTCAGTACCCAAAATCTTTTTAATTCAAATATTTTAAACACTGTCTACTGCTGACATTTTCCATCATGTGTTATGTAAAGTTGTATAGGAACAGGAGTAATACTGCAAAGAAATACTACTATGAAGATGCTCTAGAATTTCAAAAGTTAAAAAAAAAAAAAAAAAAAAAAAATTGCTTTTGAAATTTTACAGTGCCACCAACAAATTTCTTATTATATTATATAAAAATTGTGTTTTAAAAAGGATGAGAATACAAAGACTATTAATTTGGATTATTAAGAAGTTTGCATAAAAAATGGTATAATAAAAATGCCAGAAAAATGGATTTGTATTTATATAAATCCATTATATAAATAATGGATTTTCATTACTTGCAAAAATTTTTGGTGCTTAACTATCTTAGTGGGTGTTCACTGCAGAGTTTTTCCTCCAGGAGAGTGCTCCTGCCCTTTGTTTAAAATAAATAATATCCTTCTTGCCCCAAAAATGTATTATCTTTTGTATTATAGAATTTACTGAATGCAGGGTTCCCACGGGTCAGGGAGAACAGGGAAAACCTAGAAAAGACAGGGAATTTGAAATTATGAAAAAAAGTCAGGGAAATATCAGGGAAAATTGTAAATATTGCTGAAAAACCTGGAAAATGCTTTTTGAGCATTCAATTTATATCACAAGTCACGTTACTATGTTGTCTTTTATGTTGCGAGCTATGTTCTGTTTCATACCTCGAGTTATTTTTTATGTCTCGAACCAAATTTTGTGACTGGAATTTTCTAAAAACAGACCTGGAAAAGTCACGGAATTTTATTTTTGAAATTGAGTGGGAACCCTGTGAATGCATGTAATATTTGCACACCAAAGGTAATCATTTTTTAAAGCAACCTATTAATTTTCTCTTCGACTTAAAAGCTTTCTACAAGCGAGCCTCATTGTAGAAGTATGAATTATAAAATGAATCATTTCTTTAAAAAGAAGTTTAGCTTGTACTTACTAAACAGCTACTAAAAATGGTGATAGTATTGCTTTTTATAGAAGCCCATTAGTATGTGTTCAAGGCTTGTATTTTATCTCTATACAAAATCTTTCTAAGGGATCCTAACTCGAGACAACTTGAAAAGAAAACAACCTATACACACTGAAAGATAGCATAGTGATATACTGAAGATAAGTGATATACCCTATGTTGTGTATGACTGTCAACATTCTTTTATACTTGCAACAGTACAGAAAGTTAAAGAAAATATTAAAGCACTTTAAATACCTAAAATGCCTACTTTTTTACTCTTGGCTCCATTCGACCGAGTGCCCGACCATCATCAAGCAAAACTACTCGAAATATAAAAATGAAAATAAAGAATTTGGGTACTGATACAAAATAACAACAACCCTAACAAAAACTAACCGAGATCAAAATATAAATATCGACTTTCAAAATGTCAAAAAAAATAGCTAACTACAATAATTACAAATATGCCAGCATGTGCGAAAATGTTGAAATAATGGCCAACGAGCATGCATGTAATGACCGTCAAGCAAACGAACAACTAGATAACAGATGGTGCTGCATGTTAGAGCAAAAAAGACAGATAAAAACAGCGGCAGAACACGACTAGTTTCTCTTGATGTTGGCCAGGTGCTCGACCGAATGGAACCAAGAGGGAAAAAGTAGACGTTTTAAATAATTTTAATGTAAAATTTTTCCTCAGTTTACTATTTATAAACTTTACCTATTCATGCTTTCTGTAGAGCACTTTTGCTCCACAATTGTAGGCATCTTCAGTACAAATCTAGCACTTCTTCATCGTCGCTCCTAGGCTTTTCATACCAGTGGCAGATCCAGAACTTTTTTTTTTTTTTGGTGGGGGAGGGGGGGGCTAAGATTTCTTAAAATGTTATTCCAGATCAATGAAAAATTTACAATTGTAATATTCAATTGTGAATGTCAGTGCTTTTGCCCCCCCCCCCCCCCCCCCCACCGCTCCTCCCCTTAGATCTGCCACTGTTTCATACTATTTAGTTTTTTTTTTTTCCCTTCAGTTCTTCCATGAGCTGTTGTCAAAGGTTAGTGGGTCAGTAAGTGAGTTCTGGGGAAAGCAGCTGAGAATTTATTAAATTTTATGTTTGAATGAAAAAAGTTCTTTTTCGTGCTCTTTGATTTTATGTTTGATCATAGCCAATTAAGTGTTTTTGTTGTCCATAAAGCTAAAGTTAAATTTATAAATGGCTGTTTCTTTGCAATATGGAATGGAAGAAATGTAGAAGAATTTATTGTTTTGGTTACTATCCATTGAGTTAAGAGTTTTTATAAAGTTTTTGTATTTAGGATTTGCTATTATAGCTTGCCTTTTGACAAACTTCTTTGATGTAATTAAGTTCAGTTTTTAATAAGATATTATAGGGGTGCAGTTTTGTTATGGAGTGTAAAAGATGCGGAATACTCAAAAAGGACCCAATATTTGAAGCACTGTTTTTTTGCTCAATTTTCTTTAATAAATTTCTTAAATGTACGGGCAGACTTAATTATATTTTGCTTTCTATTTCAGTGTACCCAATGATAAATCTCTGATATTCCTTAATTTGCTGGTAATTAAAGTAGCAGCGGCACGTTAAGCCTATATCGGGAATCGGAGCAAATATGACAGTCGAATTAAACCTATGTGTGGAAATAGCACCCTTTATTATTTTATTTAGCTTTATTATTTTTTTTTAAACCATTGCGGTGGATTGAAATTATAGATTTCAGATTAAGACTTAATTTTCTATTTACTACTAATTTTCTTAATATGAATATTTCCTTAAATGCTAAAAACAAATTTTTCTCAGATAAACACTAATTATTATATTCTTATAGAATGGAGTAGAAGGCTGATTTTTACCAACTATGTGAAAAATGCCAGAGCCGGGAATCGAACCCCGGGCTTTCCACTTAACGCCCGCCTTCCTGGGGTTTGAATCCCGGCTCTGGTATTTTTCACATAGTTGGTAAAAATCAGCCTTCTACTCCATTCTATAAGAATTTAATTTCCAGGTTGATGTATTAAATTTCTGAACTAATTATTATGTTATCAATACTTCAAAGTAATATTATTATTTTCTTTTTAAGTTGTATGTAAAATGTTCCTTTTCTCTCTATAATCCATAAGATAACAATTTTACAATTTCAGATATTCAATTAAAGAAATTCTTTTTTCAGACAATTTAATCCAAAAATTGGGTGTGAGTTTGCTTATTCCCCTTACAATAATTTTTAAATGTACCCTACGAAGAATCATTCATTCAGTTTTTGCATAATATTATGTTAAATTGCACATTTTTACTGATCTATGTTTGAAAAAAAAGTGCTGAAAATTTGATACTGACTGAAGATGTTATTCTTTGTTCTGGTGTTTCTAGAAATATTTACATTTTTAATGCAGTCTCCTATTTGCTACAAAATTTTAATTTGTCATTTTTATACTTGTTTTTGATGAACTTTAAATTGGATTATATTCAGGTACATTATGTTATTCAATCCTATATTTATTGTTGATATTTGTACCTGTAAATAAGTAAAAACCTTTGAATAAACACCATAAACATTATTTTATGCTGTTTATTCAAAGATTTTTATTTTTAAACATTGGGTCCTTTTATTATGGATACCTACACTGAAAATTATTAATGCTGCCAAAAAAGATATCTTTAGGAGACCCATAATTTTCAAAAAGGACCCGATTTTAAAACATAGTGAGTCTTTAGGACCCACTTTTTTGAGTCATCAGTGACACCCCTGTGTTGTATAAGGATGGCACAATTAATAAAAGAGTAGAGGGCAGCTAATTTATAAGGAAGGGGAGGAGTGTTACATTTATAATTTATGATTTTGTTATTATGGGTGGGCTTTCAAAAATGTTATATCAATGTTGTTGTTGCCTTTTTTGAGAATTTTAACATTGTGGAAGTGTAAACTATTGTTAATTTCAGTTTCTAAGATAAATTTAATATTATTGTCAAAGTTGTTAAAAAAAATATTTATTGTATACATACTTATAATCAGTGGGAGACCTGAAACGAAAGTCTGAATTGAGTCCCCTAATTGAAGCCGCTCTTATATTGCCTAATATGCCCCTTGTCTTCTTCACTTAAATTTATTACTATAAGAAGGCATTAAAGTAAATTTTAAGAATGATTTGGAAGTCCAACCCAACAAGAGAGCCAGGGGCATTAGACCTGTTTGCCCTGCCTTTGTCAGGCCTTTTTCTTTAAATGAGTTCTTTTGTTTTTGGAGTTGACACTGAAGGGTCACTTTTTATACATTAAGGCTCCTTAGGCAGGAACCTATGGGTTAAAATGGCTAAACGGATTAAAATTACAGCAGCTAATTTTTTAGTTTAAATAATGGCACGACAACTTCACCAGATACATATACTTAAAGGTTAAGTTTCTTTGGAGACTCCCTCATGAGCAGATGCCCAAAAGGGCCCCTCCACCCCACCCTTGGTATGCCACTGCTTATTACTGAATTTAAGAATGAGTGTGTGGATTTTAGATGTTAGATTGCTCCTTAGAATCCAAAACTGCACTGAAAAATTTAAAAAGTGCCTTTTTTTTTATTATTATTATTAGCACCCTTTTCTTCTCCTTAACCTGGAGAAAATTCTCTGTTTACTGAGTGAAAAAAGTAATTGACTTTAATTATAATAAAAACAAGACCTTACTTTACCTTGACAGATGTAACTTTGAACGGTGAAGTACTTTCATTCAGCCCCCCCCCCCCTTATCTTCAGCACCAGTTACTCTATGCTGTGTTGTTTCTGTGAAGATTTCTTTTTGACTGTTCAATTGTCTTCTCTCCTTTAGGAGGTGGCACCAGGTAGAATCAATAGCTGCCGTCGATTGGTCCAGATTGCATACACTAGGATGATCTATAATTTCGATTGTTTTGCGAAAAAGAGCATAGTTATGGTTATTGTAATGAGCAATTTTTTCAATGTTTTTAAAATCTATTTTGATGTTTTCGTTTCTATGGGTTTGCGCTAAAGCTGTATTGTATCTTCCAAATTTAATGTTGTTAATATGTTCTTTAATGCGTGTGTTGATTTTCCTTTTTGTCATTCCTATGTAACATCCATTGCTATTGTTTTGATATTTGAAGGGAATTTTGTATATACCAGCGGACTCGGGGGGGGGGGATTTTGATCTTTGTCGTTTCTAATAATTTGATAAATGTTCGGATTAGGTTTGATTGGAATGTTTATGTGGTGCTGAAGATAAGGGGGGGGGGGCTGAATGAAAGTACTTCCCCGTTCAAAGTTACATCAGTAAAGCTAAAGTAAGGTCTTGTTTTTATTATAATTATATTCGTAGCTTTATTATTATAGTTTTTTAAAGGTAATTGACTTTCTGTCAACTTTTAGTGTTATACCTCTCTGAGATGGAAGGTGTCTGTTTCCACCTTAAAAAATAATTTCAATCAATAACTGTTCTACTCTGTTTGATTTTTAAACAATTAAAAATGCAGTATTTTAATTATTTTAAAATATGATATGTTCCTTCTCTTTCAGCATGTTTTTTATGGGAGCTTCTACTGTGATTGTCGCAACCATGTTGTATGGATATCCTGTGAAAAGGAAAGATCGATATTCTACAAACACAAAAAATTCCGAGAAGATTCCCGAAAAATGAATCACCCTTTCATAGCCAAGTGCCAATGTGTTATTGATTTCAGACGAACAGTGACTCTTGGACTCGATGCTGCCAGTTCAAGTTTCATACTGTACGGTAAAGGTGTGCAATGAAATTTAGGTGAATGAGTTAAAGCGGATTCCTTCAGAGAGTTGTACCCATTTCTTTTTTATAATGAATTCCTTTCTTAAAATAATTAGTCTTGAATTATGAATCACTCAAAGTGAAAGTATAAAAGAATTTTTAATTACTATATCTATTTTTCTTATTAAATATTTAACCAATACAAATTTAAAAATATTGAAGTTTTTTTTTTATGAAACTGTTTTGAAATTTATTCTTGTATTGAAACAAGAAAGATAAATCATGCGTTACGTACAATTATAAAAAAGTTTCTAAATACACTTACCCAGTGTATTGTTTTTAAACACTTTTCAACTTCATTGGAAAATGCAATGTGTATCCTGTGATTTTTATCTGTAGTGTGTAATGCATATCAATATTTATCTGTAAACCTGTCAATTAATCATGAATGCTAATCATACTCTGTTCTATAAGAAATATGCTTTATTTTTTATTTTATTTATTTATTTATTGCATACAGTGTGTTAAAATATTTGTTGATTTTGTTACATATTCCTGCTCAAAAGTTTACCAAGATTTGCAAGCAAATGGTTTTTATTAAATTATATATTGACTCATTTCATAAAATGTTTTTTAAATTTTAGAGACAAGAAAACAGGGTGTTCCACCTATTTTTCAGTGCAGATTGGGTTATAACATGAGAGGGCCAAAAACAAATTAAATTAAAAAAAAAAAAAGTATTTATTTTATAATAGTCAAAATCTCTTCCCTTCAACATGCTTTTTCTTATGAACTATTTTTAAATGCATTACTAATGTGTTTTTTTAGTGCTAGAGGCCTATTTCAGTCGGTACAGTTGTCGAATTTTTATAATACACTCTTAATTAGTGCTAAGGGCCTATTTCAGTCGGTTTATTGAATGGGGATTTATTGAATGAAGTCCCCCCAAGGCACAACTTTGACATGAGTCCCCCCCCCCCAGGCCCAACTTTGACATGAGTCCCCCCCAAGGTACCCCTATTTCAGTCGGTACAGCGTTGTCGAATTTTTATACGTCACTCTTAATTAGTGCTAAGGGCCTATTTCAGTCGGTGTATTGAATGGGGATTTATTGAATGAAGTCCCCCCAAGGCACAACTTTGACATGAGTCCCCCCCAGGCCCAACTTTGACATGAGTCCCCCCCCCCCAAGGTACCCCTATTTCAGTCGGTACAGCGTTGTCGAATTTTTATAATACACTCTTAATAGTGCTAAGGGCCTATTTCAGTCGGTTTATTGAATGGGGATTTATTGAATGAAGTCCCCCCAAGGCCCAACTTTGACATGAGTCCCCCCCCCCCCAAGGTACAACTTTGACATGAGTCCTCCCCCTCATTGGGAAAAAGAGAAAAAACGTTGTTTTGCGGCTATAAGACAGTTTGGACTTCCAACGTTATTTGTTACAGTATCTGCAGCTGAAACACATTGGTTTGATTTAATGAAAACTTTATCATGGAATTTAGATCGTCACGAATTAACTAAAGAAGAATTTGTCGATATTAACAAGTTTAGCAGTAGGCCTCTGGCACTAAATTAAAATCTGTCAATGTCAGATTTTCATGTTTTAAATAATGAAATAATGTCGTGTCTGTATAATTTTTTTAATTATATTTTTTTGTTTTAAGGAATTGATACTCTGAATCAACTCATTTCCACAGGATGCATGATTTCTATTTTTATCGTTAATTTTCAGGCCAGATTCTGTAAATAATGTTTGAGAGATTTTTAAGTGTGCTTATTTATTGATTGAATGTTAAGAGAGTGATTGAATGAATTGCTAAATGTTTTTTTATTCCCAGTTCTCCCTCAACGCATCCAATTTTATCAATGTATTTTATAGATTTGTTTTGGTTCATTAAAGCTTGTCGGAGATTAAATTATGTTCCTCAAAGTATTTGAACTCATCATTTGACTTGTTTTTTTTTTTTATGAGTGGAAACTTTTATAAGCAGTTTGATATTTGGGTGATTTTTTTTTTTTCAAAAATTCTACAGTGTGATAATATAAAACCTGTGGCACAGTGGTGTTGCTACAGAACTATCGTTATGACTCTATTTGTGTTAACGGACAATTTTATTGATAAATAATCAATGATATCGATTGTGTATTAATAACTTGTAGGATAGAGTGAATTGAATGTTTGTTTAATGAAATTGAAGGATGATGTTCAGTTATAAGTGCTATAAAATATGTTTATTAAAAAAATAATTAAACAATTTCACATTGAAAATGTTAAATCTATACTATTATTATAAATGCAAAAGTTTGGATGGATGGATGGATGGATGTTACTCAGTCACGCCACAACGAGTAAATGGTTCTGGATGAAATCTGGTACAGAGATAGATGATAGTCTGGAATAGGACATAGGCTACTATTTATACCGGAAAATTGATTAGATTTTTTTTTTTTTAAATTAATTAAAATATGAAAATAATAAACTGGAAATTGCCATTTAAATTTTTAATTGTTGCCAAAAAAGTTAAAGAGGTATTTATTTTTATTTTTTTTATTTTTTTTTCAACATAAAATGAAATATGTTTTCACGCGGAAAATAAAAAATGACTAAATGTTAAATTGGTGAATGAGAAAATGACGTCTCTATAACTTTTAAAATAAAGTAGCAATATTACAAATCTAGCATGTTTCTTCTGAATTTTATTTCATAGCATTTTTTTATATACCTCAACTTCAGAATTTTTTTTTTTTTTTTTTTTTTTTTTTTAGCACGGATGAATCACGCTTGGCATAAAATCTAATTCAGCATTATTATTAAAGGTATTTACTTATTGATAATTCTGGACAAATTTTTAAATTTTGATGCTGAAGTAGATCGGACATTTTTCTCCAAGGAGAGCCACTTAAAGCCAAGTAGCGCATCAAAAATATAACTAAATTATAAAATATTGAAAAAAAAGAAAGATAGA